>JAXQQM020078014.1:0-149499 GCA_034641835.2 Pinus albicaulis | reverse complement strand
TCACACTACGCTGTCTTTCAAAGTGATCCACTCCTCATATGGTAGCACTGTTGACTTGGTCAGGCCTGACCTTGTCCTCATTCATTTGCCCCTTTTCACAATTGAGGGTGAAAAATATGACTATTTTGATGATCCTTTTCACATAATGAGGGATTTTATTCCTACTGATGGGCATACTTACCCATTTATTCACTTCTTAGCTGATATAAGAAAAATTAATGTTCCAATTAGCTCTATGCTAATTTTGGGAACATTACAGATTACATTTTCTTGATTATTATATGTTGCAGATGCATTGATTATTCTGTCTGTCTTTCATTGCGGGTTCTACTTACTGGAGAATCCTCTTTGGAGTAATTGGATAAAAGACTGCATCGAATGTTGGATTTCAAGGTTGGGGCATGTATTATCTCTTTCCTTATAATAAATCTAAAATGCACTTAGTCTATAGAAAAAGGTTTACAAAATGGATGTTTGTTTCTAGTTGTTTGTTGAATACTCGGGAGATCGCTCTTGTGCATAAGAGGGATTAATCTGCATAACACACACTTATGAACTTTATTGTATTTTCTATCACAACTGTAGCAAAACCATTTTTCTATTTTTTCTTCTAATTTTTTTGGTGTCAACCTTCTGGGTTGTGGAAGGCTATGAGAAACAACACTTCCATATTTATAATTGTGAGTGGTAGGCTTCCTTGTTGCCATAATTTTTATTTCAATTTTTTGGGCAATCAGAATGCCTTCTCCAATGAATCAAGTTTTGAAAGGAAAACCTCATATTTGATGTTATCCTTTGAATTCCCTATGAATACATCAATATTGTGCTCTTCAGGAATATCATTTACCCTTATATTCAATCTTTGGAAGTCCTCAATTTTATCTGCCATTGATCCATTTTATTTGAGATTTAACAATTAGCTAAAGAAGGTGTTGCTATTTGTATCCTCATTATGTGTTATCGTTTCCTTCGTAAAAATTGATTAAATTATAACTGATTTATGAGAAAAAATACATTGATACCATGCAAATTTATTGGGTTCTAAATATAAAGTTACAATGTGTACGTTTTGTGTGTGTTACACATTATGGAGATAAAAATATTGCTCCATCTATAGTATCCATGTTACCGGATCCTTGCGATCAAACTTTCTCATATCGATATTTGGAATATGGTGGGCCTTTAATCCAACATTATAGGATATGAAATCATGATTAACATTTATTTTGTTCTCCTCATTAGTTTCATCTAATATGTTTTCGCCATTAGGAAGAATTTCTTGTAGCAACTTTTTCAAACCTTCCATGTCTACTTTTAAACCATTTTTTTAATCTTCCATGTTTCCTTTCATTTTTTATTCTATACCATCCATATTAGCTTGCATATCATCCTTAAAACATTCCATGTCTAATTTTAAACTATTCATGTCGCCTTTTAGTTCAACTTTGGTTGTTCCTTTTTAGACCGAAATTTGTTGCACTTGGTCTCGTAAATTTGAGATATCATGTTGCAATTCTTCTATTCCTGAATCATAGTAGAGTTTTCTTAGGGCTTAATGGGTGTGTAATTTTTTAATTTGGGAGGAAATTTATAACCCAAATTCTCATATTTTTGCTTCAATATTCCTTTGGAATCACTTCAAACTAATTTTTCAAACGAAATTTATGCAATTTTAAAAAATACAAACCTTTTTCTTTATTTCAAGATCTCAATATTGAAATTGTTGTATCTTTGTGAATTTGAATCTCTAAGTTTTGAACTTAGGTCTTGTGGTATCGTGCCAAGTATTATTTACAATGCCATAAGTAAAAAAAAATTGAATTCTTCAAGCTAAAGTTATGCCAAATCTCCCATGATGGCCTGATTATGGACTGGTTGAGTAAAGAAAATTTGTAAGGGATTCCACATGTCACTGTTTAAACATTCGGTTTTGAAATTAATATAGGAAAAAATACCATCTATGAAATTTTGTTCAAATTTTATAGAATTCAAATATGATGCCCGAAATGAAAGTTATGAATATTTTAGCTTCGTTATTTTTTCAAGATGAAATTCTGGAGCCTGTAAAAACCCTAACTTCCTTAGATCATATCTCCAAAAATATAGTGAACCAAGATATGAAATTCCTACACAAGGCTCACCACTATTTCGACTCCGTGTGGTTTCCATTTACACTTCTGAAGCTTCTTATAAAAAAATTTATAGAAAAAATTCCAAGATGGCCTATTGGAAGAAGAAAAACCCTAGAATTGTAATCTTGTAAACCAAATGTCATGCAACCAACTCACAAAATACAAGAAAAGATAGATCAATGACTTAAAAATTATCCTCTTTGAGAGGGAAACCTCCTTTAAATTACATAAATGAAAATTTATTTGATTATTCAAATGAAAAAGCCTCTTTTCTATATATAGGAGTCACAGGGTTCACAATATAATCAAGCCGACATAACAATAATAATGTAAGGGCACAATAATAACAATAGTGGGCTTCTATGGGGCACAATAATAAAAATATGGAGACTACATGGGCACAAAAATAAAAACAAGGGGGCTACATTAACAATAAAAATAAGGGGATACACAAGTATTATAGGGACCTAATTGATTCATTCTCCCTTATTTTCCTTCATTTTCATCCTCACATGCAACCTGTGACTTTTCACTTTCCTTTTATCCTAGTTTCTTTTATTTTCATAAATAAATGTGCCAGAAATACATTTTGCATTTTTCCAATTTTCCCTTAGCCATCAATAACTGAAATTAACATCCACTAGGATATTTTCCTAACATTAAATTTGGAATAAGTGTCCCTTTCTCATGGTGTTATTTTTTCCTTTATTAAATTTTATTACATGAATGTTTAGCCCGAGTTTGTTACATAACCCTCCACCTTGGGGAACATTTTCCTTGGTGTTAAACCGTGACTATACCTCAGTAAAACCATTGAAAAGAAAAAATATCACCAATGGAACTTTATAAAATAGCTCGTTGCGATATTTACAATGAACAACATGTTGAAAAAATGAGAATAATATCATCTACTGGAGCTTTATAACACAACTCATTATGAAATTTACAATAACAACCACATATACATATGTGCATTTTATTTAGAAAACAAATAACCATATTGTCTATGGAGCTTTATAAATTCAGCTCAATACAATATTCACAATAATATAAATAGATACACATATGCACATTTTCTCAACCAACAAATAAAAGGATATGACTCTTGCATCTGCAACAAGGGAGCCCATAGTTTCGCACCTCCACCATCAAAATTAGTACCAAGATTCACCTCCTTCCCAAGGTGTCCAGAATGCACTGCCAAATTCAAAATTGTATCCAATGTCCAAAGCTATAAAACTTCTTTATTTACTCTTATTGAATAGTTACCAGCTCATTTTTCCAAGGCACACATCCAATGTGCATATGATTCCATCTAGAAATTATAATGAAAAAAACAAATACACTCCTTGACCTTCCCTTCTTTGCTACACTTTCCCTCAGGAAATCCTGTCGCCCCCTTTCGTACAGTCACACACCTTCCAAGTTCCTCGACATCCCCTATCCCAGGTGAACCATCCCTTGGCAAGGCTTCCTTGCATTGGAAGGTCTGAAAACCAATCCATAAACATACCTCAAAACAAAGGCTTATCCCTCCCTCAAACCAGGTCATGTCTGTAGCTTAAATCCATGAAACTAGTCATAACATGCTCATGGAAATCAATGGACACTATTGTTTACTAGTGTCCCACATTGGCCTTATTCCTAAATTCTTTACCAGCATATTGTTTCATGTTTCAACTCTTTTCTCCACTGTTAATCCATGCAGTTAGTTTCAACGACCCCAAAATGGGCACTTTCATGCTTTCCTGTACCAAGCACATAATTTCCATTAGACTCAAAATGAATTGAAATAAATTGAAATAATACCTCATTGGTGGCCCATTAATAAGGTGCAGTTGCAATTTTGTTGACTTCAACTCACAACAAGTCAAACCAGATCCTTGACCAAATCATCATGTATAAACATATAAACATATCACATATGATTAACTCAAATGTTACCATCATAATCAGAATCATAGATCATGTGCATAATCAAAATTAAAATAAAATATTGATACTTATATTTGAAATAATTATTTTCTTCTGCCTTTTTTCTTTATCCTTTTTGTACACACATTGAATTAGTTTCCAAACTCGACAAGCACCTAGTGCCTTCTCTTTAAGAAAAAACGTAATCCAGAGACTAAACCAAATCTTCCCTCTATATCAGCAACAAAGGTATCTTGATACTAAACCACCTCAACCCCCAATATCAATAACAAGGGCCGAAAAAAATCTCATACATTCATGTCCCATCACACTATACAACATATACACATACACCTACACCCGGTATACAATACAACACATACACCTACACCCGTTGTATGACAAAACACATATGCCTACACATGGTGTACAAAACCACACATACACCTACACTCGATGTAAAAAATAAAACATACACCAACACCTAGTGTAAAACACAAAAAATATAAGTACACACTGTACAATACCATGAATACATGTCATGATACAAAGCCTACACAATACCTATATCACCATACCAAATATACACAACACAACATGTCCAATGTGTACACAATACCACATGTACACAACACCACCTGTACACAATGCCACCTGCACAATGTGTACACAAAACCACAAATACACGACACCACCTGCACAACTTTTGCACAACACCACATGTACATTGGACCACCTGCATAATGTGTACACAATACCATGTGTAAATGGAAACACATGTATGACATGTACATAGAAACACATGTACACAACACCATGTACACTACATGTGCAAAACACCAGATGCATGCAACACTACATGTACCACATGTACATAGCACCATCTATACATATCACTAAATATATGCCATGTACTTAGTATCATTGGTACTCAGCACTGCATATACAATGCTCCATACAACACTATATATGCAACATGCAGACAACATCATATATACACAATATTGCATATGCTACATGTACGCAACATTGGTACTACACATACTAAGACCACACTGTCATTACCGGTCAACCTTGTTTCTAGTGTCTTATACATGCTTGTCCCAACATTTCATGGATCATACTTCTTTCATTCTGTTGTTGTATCCCTCAGTGTTACCTTCCATGGCATAACCTAGACATAATATAATCACATTATATAAATTCATAACCACATGATACTAACCTCATTGATCTTTCAAGACTATTCTTCCCACTTTATTCCTTCTAAAACCAGGAAACTCTTTCACAACATTAATATACATAAGAATTCATTCCTCCACAAGAATGATCCCTAAAAACCTTGTCAGATAATGACATAGATACATATATACATACATATATATAAACATTAGCATAAAACAATCATGATCCATGACGTCCCTTTCAGACAAAACATACATACATACATACATACATACATACATACATACATATATATATATATATATATACTCACAACATGATTACTAGATATCGCAAACTCAAGGTTAAGAGAACTTCCTTTATCAATGAAAAACATACACAACATTGAGAAAAACATTTCCCAACTTAGCCAAGGCATATAACACCACAAGTCCATTAACTTTACCTTACCTAATTACCTTTCTCATGATTTTCCTAC
This sequence comes from Pinus albicaulis, assembly GCA_034641835.2. Classification (NCBI taxonomy): domain Eukaryota; kingdom Viridiplantae; phylum Streptophyta; class Pinopsida; order Pinales; family Pinaceae; genus Pinus; species Pinus albicaulis. The sequence goes on along the minus strand of JAXQQM020078014.1, from coordinate 143,790 downwards.
CACCGTATATATACACCAATGGTTCCAACCAATCCAACTAATTCTCATATTCTTACCTCTAGCTTCCCCTACTCTTGCATCTAGCTTCATCTAAGTCTTACATTACCTATTGAGTTTCATTCACCTCTCCTAGAGATCCATCAACTTTTCTCTTTCCCATCTAATTCCCAAGAACCCAAAACATAAAAGGCAAAAAAAATAAACCAACAAGAATAAACCATGAAAACCAATAACAATACAACACCTCAAACAAATTCATAGCATGTTAGCCCAAATATAGTTAAGGTCATGATATCCATAACATAAACTAGTTAACATGTTCACATCATAAACTCATAAAAAATTTCCATTCATGCATAACAATCACATACGTAGTCAGTCTAGATTATTATGACACAATATCAAACACATATAAACTCATAAATGAATGTCATAAACCTAACCATTTTCATAGGCCAATCCAAATTAGAATGATACATATAACATCAAGATCCTATGTATAATGACCATAACCATCATGCATACGACCACAATGTATACAACAACAAGTTACTATCCTTCATAGCTAACTAGCATAGGTACATATGATCACATTGATTAACTAGCATCTATCATACATGTAACCCTCACAAAAATAGAATCATAGGCATGTACATAACACTAATGCTCATAACAATTAATAACCAACATACAATATATGTATGACAATATGATATTACCCCAAATTCTAACATTGTAGCCTCACTCTAATGATAAGTATCTCATTTTTTATATCAGCCAACACATTGACATCATAACATAACCATAAAATCATAATGAGATAAAATTCATATCATAACCTCATGCACGACAACCTTAACATAACCACATGCATTCATCCCATCCGATCCAAGTGTTTAACCATGCTCCGATACCACCTGTAATATTAAAATCCCCTCACATCTATGCAATTTCATAAGATTTCCTAGGGTAAATATGAGATGAGGGGAAATTATGACCAGACTCAACCTCCTAGGTGACCTTAAGGAAATGGAGTCGATAAAAAAACCTTGAGGACTTCCCTCAGGTGCCATAGGACCCTCCAATAGTAATCCAACCCCTCCATGTATCCATCCCCTAAGCCAACCTGACTTTTCCATGCATTTTACCCCCATTCTCTCCCTTTCCAAGGCATTAGTGTGACTGGAAACCCCCAGTCGCTTCCATAGGCCTACTTCAATGCGACTGTGGACTTTTCTACTCAGTGTTGTGCCAATGACTACAGATTTTAAGGTTATATTCCAAGTGATCCATGTGGATATTGGTGGTCACCCACCTATTCTACTTGGGGCCCCACCTTTGTCTCTTTTAGTTTTTCATTTTTGGCACAACTTACTAAAAGACGTTTTTTGGAAAAACTGGGAGCAACATGGGTCCAACAACCAATGTTTCTCATTAAAAATTTTTATTCCTCAGACAGATATTTCTAACGAGGTATGTTTCACGTTAAACGGAGATCGTATGCCAAATTTACGTCCTCGGGAAGTTGAAACACCAATTCACCCAAACGGGGCCCATAGTTTTGGCGCTTCATCTCCTAGGGTTAGGTTTTGGATGTTTAGGGTTTCATATTGTTTCTAAATAATAAATAGGCCCTTGAGCCTCACTGTAACTAAGTTCAGAGGCCTGTATCCACCACATCTCTTCTCAGAGATAGCTACCAGCGCCCTAGCTAGTTTATTTCCATTTTTTCTATAAGCAAATTTCAGTTCTTTGATATTAATGAAATGAATTGTTATTTCCATTGCATCTTTGTATTTATGGTTGTATGTTTATTCTATTGCATTCCTACATACATCTGGATCAGTGGTATCAGAGCAGTCTTCTTTTTGTCAATCCTTCTTTGCATGTCCCCAACGAGGTCAGGGTATAAGGCATTAGGGCTCGATCTAGTGGAACCTTTGCAAGATCAACCTTGAAAACCCCGACAGATGCCCATGTTGGATGAAAAGAAAGACAAGGGAGCAGGAGATCCTATCAAAATTTTGGTCGAGGAGGCCCTCAAAAAACAAAGGAATGCGATGATGGATAGCTTTTCCTAGATCCTTCAACGGTTGCCCACCGGCGACACATCTACATCCAGCAGCCACTTTGGAGGTGTGACTCCCTTTAAGGTAGATGTGAATTTTTTCGTTCCCATATTTGAGGGGAAAATATATATAGATGTTGTAGATAGATGGTTGAATCTATTAGAAGGATATTTCTTATTTCATGAATTTTCCAACCGGGAGAAGATTATTTTTGCACTCCTGAAAGCTACTCCCCATGTCAAGGACTGGTGGGAAACCTACTGTGAGAAAAATGAAGAGATAGAACCCTCTCTATTTTTTGTTGTACCCACCTGGAATTATTTCTGAGACACCATCAAGGAACAATACTATCCCGTGGGGAGATATGAGGACAAGTACATAGAATGGACCACGCTGAGACAACAAAGGGATCAAGATGCACATGAGATGATGAATCTACTCCATACCCTTTGCACGAAGTTAGGTATCAAAGATTCAGAGAAACATCTGGTGCTAAAGTAGTGTAGTTGTCTACAAAGATACATTCAGGAGGAAATGGAGTTCCTTGACATCTCCTCACCTGGTATGGCATACCGGTATGCTACCAAGATTGAGTAGAAATTCAAATAGAAGAAGTGAGACTTTGGATCTTCAAATCAAAACCAAGGGAAAGGTGCTCCCAAACTGCAGAACAAAGGATAGAGTGAAGGCATGGCGACTCAAGAAAACTTGTCAAAGCCATAAGAAAAGAACAACACTGCAAAGCCAAATAAGGACACAAGAAAGTGGTGTGAGTTCCATAAGAGCTCCAATCACAACACATGTGAGTGTTGAGCCAAGCAGTTGCTGGTGGCCAAGATGAGGGCTTCTAAATCAAATTCATTCTTCGACTCTAAATAAAAACCTAACAAGGGGAATTACAAATGGAAACATATTATTGATGTTGAGCCCAATGCCATTGTTGCCACTGCGAAGATCTAGGAGGAGGAACCGAAAGATCTAGAGGAGGAGGAATGTCTCTTCCACTCCCAGATGTGGGTAAAGGGCTCCCCGGCACAATTCATTATCGACAATGGGAGCCAAAAGAACCTCATTTCAGCAGAAGACATGAGGCGTTTGGTCTTGAAAACCACAACTCACCCACATCCATACACCATGGGGTGGCTTCGCCAAGGACGAGATCTCCGGGTTAGCCAGTAGTGCCGCCTTCCCTATAGCATCAAGCCCTTCACGGATGAGGTATTATGTGACATTTCTCCTATTGATGATTCTGATGTATTATTAGGACAACCATACTTGTGGAAGCATCATGTTGTGTATGAGTCTCGGCCTCACGCTGTTATTGTTACTTTGGGAAATAATTTTTACAGGATACCAGAGGTACCAGCTCCTGCTGCTATCTTTTTGGTTACTACAAAACAATGCAGTAAGCTCATTTCCAAAACCAAGAGATTGGTTTTCCTGATGATCCACCCCTAGGGAAAGAAGAAGACTGTGGCCATGACCTCCAGATAGGGCTCCTCTGCACGACAACAACAAATGGACAATGTTGTGGAGGAGTACGGGGACATCTTCACCTCACCCACAGGGGTTCCTCTACACTGTCAAGTCAAGCACCCAATTGATCTAACCCCAGGTGCACCGCTACCCAATGGACCAATCTATCGGCACTTTGTTCTGTAGAAAGATGAAATTAAGAGGTAGATTCAGGAGCTGCTGCAGAAAGGTGACATCTGACCAAGTTCATAGCCCTATGGGAGCCCGATCATGTTGGTACAGAAGAAGGATGGGATGTGGAGACTCTGTATTGATGATGGGGCATTGAACAAGATCACTATCCAGAATAGGTACGTGATCCCATGGATTAATGACCTTTTGGACCAACTTAAAGGGGAAAATTATTTCATCAAGATCGACTTGAAATTTGGGTATCAGTAGGTACCAATCAAACCCTTTGATGTGTCAAAGACAGCCTTGAAAACCAAGGAAGGCCTTTTCGAATTGTTTTTCATGCCTTTCGATTTGACCAATGCTCCCGTTACCTTCATGAGGTTGATGGATGACATCTTGCGGCCATTCACCAACTCATTTGTAGTGGTGTACTTGGATGACATTCTGATCTTCAGCCAAAATTGGGAAGAGCACCTCCAACACATTCGATAAGTCCTCCAAACACTGTGGCAACACAAGTTGTGTGCCAATTTGGAGAAGTGCACTTTTGGCATGACCCAGGTTCAATATCTAGGATACATTATTGATGAAAGAGGGGTGCATGTGGACCCAACCAAGATCCAAGTCATTCGGCATTGGCTAGCCCCAACCACTATAACAGAGCTTCGTAGCTTTCTGGGTCTTGCTAATTTCTATCGTAGGTTCATGTTAGGATTCTCTCATATCGCATGGCCCTTGAGTCAAGTCACCAAGGGAAGAGCGAGAGAAAAATTATTTTGGTCGGAATCTCAATAGAAGGCATTCACAGAATTGAAAAATCTCCTTGGTTCTGCCCCAGTGCTAACATTACCAGACTTGCAATAACCATTTGAAATCAAGACAGATGCCTCTAACTATGCTATTTGGGCAGTTCTTAATCAACAGGGACATCTAGTGGCATATCATAATGAGACATTTTCTGACACAGTTTGTAAGTATCCCACTTATGATAAAGAAATGTATTCCATTGTGCAAGTTTGTCGACAATGGAAGCATTACATTTTGGGGAAGGAAACAATCATCCACGCAGACCACCGGCCCCTACAGTTCATATAGACACAAGGGAATTTGCAAAATTATTGCCATCAAAATTGGTCCACATATCTACAATAGTTTCATTTGAACATCAAGTACAAGAAGGTTAGCACCAATAATGTTGCAGACTGCCTCAACCGACCACCGATCATGGCGCTCACCACTGTTCTCAACTCTTGTGGGAATGAGACTTCTGATTAGCCACTTCTCTACAAAAGCAACCCAGCATTTGGCCACACATATAAGGCATTCTTAGGGGGTGCGCAAGTTCCAAATTTTCAGCTCCAAGATGCACTTTTATGTCACCTGGGACACCTTTGTGTTCCTTCAAGTGAGCATGCCAAGATGATATGGGAAGCACACTACAGCCAAGTCACTAGGCATTTTTGGGTCGAGAAAATAGTAGCAGTACTACAGAAGTATTTATATTTTCTGAACCTTCGAAAGGATGTTAGGAAGCACATTAGATCCTGCACTGCTTATGACATTGCCAAACTGACCATCAAGAACCAAGGCCTATATACTCTACTACCTACCCCTAATCGACCTTGGGAATCTATCTCCATGGATTACATGTCAGGCCTGCCTTCTACTAAGCATGGAAATGACTGTGTTTTCGTGGTTGTCGACAGATTCTTGAAGGTGGCCATTATGGCAGCCTGCAAGAAGAATATCACAGCAAAAGCCACTGCTAAACTCTTCTTTGAACTAGTGTGGGTGCACTTTGGGATCCCACAGTCTATCATATCAGATCAGGATAGCAGGTTCCTTAGCACATTTTGGTCAAGCCTCTGGTTAATGCTAGACACCAAGCTCACCAAGTCCGCAGCTTTCCATCCCCAACAAGATGGCCAGACAGAGGTCGTCAACAGAATGATTGTACACATTCTGCACATGTACAATTCAAAGCATCCACACACATGGGATGAGAGCCTCCCCTATGTACAACATATTTATAACCGGGCTCTCCACAACTCAATTAGCCACATCCCCTTTCAGGTGAGCTTGGGTTTCCAACCACTATGTCCCATTGACATAGCCATGTCATTTGCGGCTGCTCAGGCTGATTCAGATCATGTCTAGTCTGAATTTGACAAAGAAAATAGCTTCATCGAACACATTCAACACATCTGCCAACAGGTTCATGACATAATGGACAGAGCCAATGCTAAGTACAAGCAATGCCATGATAAACATCAGGTGCCACACAAATTCCAGGTGGGCGACAAAGTGTGGCTACATTTGTAGAAGAAGCGCCTCACTAGACCCCACCACAAGCTTTGCTCGCTCTGATACGGGCCTTACACCATCACCATGGCTGTAGGGAATAATGCCTTCGAGCTCATTATTCCACCATTCCTTGGTTTTCACCTAGTATTCAATGTGGACCGCCTTCGTCCCTACTTCCAACCTCTACTGGACACCTCTGATGTTGGAGAACAACTCACACCAATAGAGATAAACCTAGACTACATGGAACATGGCACCATAGATTGTATCATGGACATGCAAATCAAGAACACTCACCAACAGAAGATCCGACTGTATCGGGTTGTCAAAGCTAGCCAACTCCTCCAACAAGGAAAGTGGTTCACGAGGGACCAAGTTCAGCAGACGTTTCGTCATCTCATGGAGGAACTTAACGCAATGGGGACCATTGCTTCCTAAGGGGAGAGGAATGATCCCGGTGGATATTGGTGGTCACCCACCTATTCCACTTGGGGCCCCACCATTGTCTCTTTCAGTTTTTTAGTTTTGGCACAACTTACTATTTTTATCAATTGTTCAAGTCATGAAATTATGGAGCCATTTTAAGGCCCTAAACGACGTTTTTTGGCAAAACGGGGAGCAATTTGGTTCCATGGACCAATGTTTCTCGCTCAAAATTTTTAGTCCTCAAATATATCTTTCTAACGAGGTATGGTTTTTTTGCTCCCCATAATTTGCAAGATTGGCAAAGTCAAACTGCAGGGAGAAACACTATTTCAACCACTTTGGGATTCTAGGATCTAGCCCTCCTGAATCCGGAGAGGGATCTTTCCAATAAGTGAAAAGATGGATTTATCTTTAAATATTTTGGGTAATGATATTAGGCTAGTTATGAAGACCGAGGTTTTTGTTTTTTTTTTTGGATGGTTGAGCACGATTATTACATGAGTGGAAATTTCTAAATGGAAAGAGATTCAAAGGTGTGAAGTTGCAAGCATTTAGAACAAGATTTGGCTAAAACGATAGATATAATGCTGGTTTTTAGTCCATTGGGCTATGGAGTCATAATAGGGTTTAATTGAAACAACAAGGTTCAAGAGTGGTCCATGGGGCACGTCATCTATGTCTAAGAATTTCTTTAAAGTTGATTTTATGGAATGAAATGATACAACAAGAAGGGGAATTAAACAAATGAAGAACAAAGAGTAGCCTAAGATCAGATAAGTACTTTGAAACTATCCTTCTTTTGGCATGCACTTAAGAAAGACATAAAAGTAATCTAAGATCTAGCAAGTACTTCGAAACTAGGCATATTTTGATGCACTTTCAATAGAAAACATTTTAAACACAAAGGGAAATTTAAAAAGAAACTGTTGGAGAAGAAACTAGAGGGTATGGCTCACCATAACCCTCCCTAGCTCTGCTTTACTTTTTAAACTTTCAAGACCAGCACATAAGATAACAAAGAATATTCTAAGATCAGGTAAGGACTTTTAACCTATCCTGCTTTCAACACACTCTTAGGGAAACTTTTAGATAGTATTTGGGGATAAAACTAAAGGACAGGGCTCACCATCACTTCCTTAGCTCATCTCTACTTAACATAAACTAAAAATAACATTTAAGAAAAATATTTAGCTTAGACAGTAGGAGGAGGGAACGCCAACATTCCTAACTGCTTAAATTGAATTAAATCATTCCTAAACAACACAATTTGGAAGAAAACATATAGATAAAGCTTATCAATTAGAGAAGGGTACTGATATATAGTAAAACCTAACTCTATGCTTGTTTTTATTTATCAGAGAAGATGGAAAAATTGAAAACAGAAATAAAATAACGATTTACAATAAGACATAACATCACTGTTGACATAGACCAGGATCCCATAAATTAGATTGTATTGATGCTTCAAACTAGTTATAGCTTTAAGTCCAATGTTTCAGTTCAGCAATCATCTTCACTTCTCAGACTAACTTATTTAATCACCAGCAGAGCTCCAAGAGCCTTTGAACACTATTTACAAGTAGAAGCTTTCGAGCACAAGTATATTTCAAAGTTCTGCAACCAACGTTTACAATGAACTCCTCAACGAGATTTTATAAAAGGATGAGGAGGTCAAAAGAGAAAAAGATCTACGGGTTCAATTAATATAGATTTAGTACTTCTCGGCCTTTGAGGGGCTCAATGGAGAAGTTTACAGATATTTTCTCTATATTAATTGTTTTACATTTAATAAGTAAACTTGGTGGGAGCTTTTGTTGACTTTAAGGCTCTGTGTCATCTCTGTAGTAACTCAGCAGATATTTTGCAATAAGTTATTCAACTGAATTAACTATTCAGCCGCATTGAGGAAAATATCCTCTTTTCTGATCATAACTCGGCCTCTGTTGAATGTTTTGAGGCTACAGGTGGCAATCTGGTAGTTGTGAGGAATCAATTAGCCTCGAATGTGGTAGTGGAGGCATCCGCTATCTGATAAACATTTATGATTTGTATTTAACTGTGTTTAATTTAAAGGATTAGGCTTTTGATAATCGATCTTAGCCGTAATCCATTAAACCATGGAATTAATCTTCAATATTCAGTTTTGTTGTGGTTAGGTCTTCAACATTAATACTCTTTTATTATTTATGCATTTCTGTGTCTTGTTGATGTGTAGGTGTTATAGAGGGCTCGTATGGCATCAGTTTTCATGATGCACTGATGAAATGTGACGTCAAACCCTACAGATGTTTTCCTTTTTATGAACAAAGGCATGGGGATTGTCATCCCCGCCCTTTGGCTTTTCTTCAATAGAATGGAAAACTATCAAAACCTGCATAAAACAATAAAATTTAATAAATCCTGCATTTATTTGGTAAAATTGCTTTGGAGGTTGTGGTTAGGAGCAAACGGTGGAGGGATTAAGTTAGATCTATCGATCTAGAAAAGATCAACGGTGGGGAGACATAATGATAATATAAAGCGAAAGGACCACTTTACATTAAAACAAATGGAAAATTCAAAGAAAATAGGTTAAAAACCTTAATCAATAGTGATAAAGGTTAAAAGGAAATTGGGTTTTCCGAAAAGGATCTGAGCTGTTGGATCAGTTTGGATCCAGAGATCAACGGCTGTAATTTCTCGTTGAAGGCCCTTGCAGGAAAGTGGAGGGTGAATAGTGTAAATGGGAGATTAGATCGGAGCCATTGATCTGCAGAGATCAATGGTGGGGAGCGAATGCGGAGCAATGCGGTGAAAAAGGGGAAAAGTGGCTTCAGAGGAGAAAACCACGGGTTTCGCATAGCGAAAGGGAAGGTAGGCGGTATTTATTTTTCGAACGCAATATGTGTCCCCACCCAACACGTGGAATTTAAAAAAATCTTATATCGCGTAATTTTTGGGGATTAATGGGCGTACTGAAAGTTACGCGATATGGAACATCGACCGTTAGATCTGGGGCCTTAGATCTAACAGTGGGGAACGAGTGTGATATTGGATAGATGCACAGGCAGATAGCAGGTAGAGTGGTTTCAATATGGGCCGTCGGATCAAGGATTGGACAACTGAGATTTAAAACTGAGGAAGGTAGGACCCACAGAAGGTGGGCATGTCGGGATTAATATAAGCCGTCAGATGGAACAAATCAACGGCTTAGATGCGATCTGTGGGTTGAATGAAATAATACAAATGCGGAGAATGGTTTAATAAGGGCCGTTGATCTGTAGAGATCAATGGCTGTGATTGGCCGAAAAAAATTATGAAGCGGGGTGTATAAAATTTAACCAAAGTTGGGAGACGCACTCTGGACTATCCGATCTGGACACATGCATGGTCTAGATGCAATCGGAGCTTTACGATTGGCGAGGAAAAAAAATGAATGGCGCCGATGCGATTAGACATTGACTGTCAATCTACAGATCAGATCAATGGTGGAGGATGAATAAGAGGGGTTCAAGGCGGAGGAAAGCGCTTATGATCGTAGCAAATAAGGGCCATTGGATCAGAGAGGTGGTGGATAGATCAACGGCGGAGGATCCATCAGGGGTAGTCAATCGGAAGGGGGAATAAAATGTGCCCAATAAAAATTGCGATGCAATATTGTGCGATCCGTCCGATCACTTCAGATCGACGGTGGAGATTATCTCAAATATTTTAACCGGCGGAAACCCTTTAAAACATATGAAAACCAAAAATTAATGAAATACAAAGGTTTTGGCTTCGGGGGCGTGTTATATATAAAAGACTTGGAACCCGATTGTGGGGCCTTGAGATATATGGAGACCAAAGGCCCGGGGCTTATATGTATAAGGGCCAATCGCATCAAAACTTTGGTGCCGGTCTTTCAATCTACCCATTTAACAGATCTCTGATGTGAGATTCTTTTTACCGTTGATCGGTTCATAAGATCAACGATCCTTCTTACATAATAACATGAACTGGCGAGTTTAGACCAAAACTTAGGATAAAAGGGTTTTGTGAATTTAAAAAGGAAAATAGCAATCGGGAATGTTTTATTAACAAAATTTAGGGCCCGATTGTGGGCTATGAAGGTTATACGATGCAGTAATGAGATCGGGGGTATATAAACATAGGGCTAATCGCATCAGGAGATTTATAAAACAAAAAGACTTGTGCGCTCCGAATTTCTCCGATGCGATAAACACCAAAAGGGTTTAGCATTATGTTCCAGCACCAAGGCATGTGGTGGGGAAGTGGTTAGGACTTAGCCCAAAGGGTCTTAAGTCCATAGTCAAAAACACTTATTTTTATGAAATTTTTCAAGGTTTTTAATGGATTTGGGGGTTTCGGAAAAAAATGGGTTTTAAACTTTGTAAAGAGGATTTTATGAAGGGGAAAGGGGAATAAATGAAAAATAGAGGAATTTTATGGGGAAAAATGAAGGTTAGTTTTGAGTGGAGGGAAAGGGAAAATGGATTTTTGCAGCAGTATTTTCTTCATGGAAAATGGTAGAATTTTTGAGTTCGAAAGGGAAACAACAGTGAAGATTAAGCAAAGGGCAAGATGCCTTCATGAGTCTTCAAGAGATAACATTTTTTAGCAATAAAACTTGTTTCTTGAAGGCTTAAAAAATGATTTAGCCACCTTTTGATATGAAAAATTTTATAGGTGGCTAACAGTGGTTCCACTTGGGGATGGTGCCTTCATGAAGGCATCAAGAACTTCAGACTTGGATTCTCTAGGAGGCTAATCAGTGCATTATCCATTGGGTTGCCTTTATTTACTTGGATGATCTTCTTTTGCTCTAAAAAAATGTTATCAGCCATGAAAAACAATGGATCTTCATCAACAAGCTTTCTACCTACCCAATCCAACTAATCTAACATTTTTTCTTCTTTAGAGTGCACTTGGATTGGAAAACTCTTTTTACAACATTTTATTCTTTTGAAAGAAAAAAACCTAATCTATTTCTACTTCTTATTTCTCCATGAACTCAGATTAAATAGTTGAGTTCATATTCTTCTCTACTTAGCTAATAATCTGTTAGGATTAAACAGTCTAACATATTTTTATTCACTAATTTCTAAAACATAAATTTAAAAAGCTTAGAAGTCAGGATTGAACAATCCGAATTGTGGCTGATCCATGGCATAAAAAACAAGATGCACATAGATATTATTTTACAAAAAAAATAAATCAAAATGGAAGGCTTAAGACCTGAAAGTTCAAAGCACGGCCTTCTCTTTTCTTCAGCTCTGTTTTTTGAGTCTTTTCGAGCTGTTTTTCCTTTATCAACTACTTCAGATTTTGAGCTGGTTAGAACTCGTTTTTTACCTCTATTTTTTACTCAAGAAATAAACAGATTTGAGGCATTTCTCTTTTGAAAACTAAGGTTCAGATTTTGAGCTTGTTTGAACCTTTAATTTCTATCCTAATCTTCCTAACTAATAATCCAAGATTAGACTGTTTGGAAAATCGAATTCACTAGCCTATCAATAGTCAATTTAAAACTAATTAGTCATGATTAGGCTGTATGGCCAACTAGAAGTGTGTTTTTAGGAGTGGAATTTGAGCTTGCATACTTTCGAAAAATTGTTTCTCTTTTTTGGTATGGGGCTGTACCTTTATTGTTTTTACAATCTTCCCTCTTTTTCTTTCTTCTATTTTTTTGTATTTTTTATTTTTCTAACTTTGAATGCAATGATCGATAAAATATTTATAATGGAAAAAAGATAAAAAGGATTCAAAACATGGCATGGATCAAGAGAAGTAATGTTTAAGCATCATGCCATTGACAATACCCCCAAACAGTTTTGCTCCATTCAACTCCTGTAAGAAATAAGCATTGTTACCAGCACCTGAATGAATGAGATAAGGGCCAAGCCATAAGTTGTCAAATTTTCCATGCTTGCCCTTCTCTTCTCTCCTTGAGTCCCACTTTAAAACTTTGTCCCCAATTTTGAAATTGCTGGCCTTTGTTCTTCTGTCAAAAAACTTTTTGATGTTGTCTTGCTTTTGTTATTATTTGTTGTAAACCTCCTCTCTAGTTTTCTGAAGGTGAATAGTCTGATTTATCCTTTGGATCATGTCATTATCTTCAGATTGAACCTGTTGAATCAACTTCATAACTGGCACACCAAGGCTGGTAGGAAAAATTGCATCAGTGCCATACACAAGTTGATTGGGTGACATGCCAATAGATTTCTTCAATGTCAATCTGTCAGCCCATAGTGCATGAACAAGCTTTGTGTGCCAAGACTCCTTGTTGTCCTCCAAAAAATTCTTGATTATGTTCACCAAACACTTGTTTGAGGATTTTGCTAGTCCATTACCTTGAGGGTAATAGGCCGTGGAATGACCCAATGTTATCTGATATTTGTGACATAATTCAAATATCTTCTTGGATCCAAATGCTGCTGCATTATCAGTGATGATCTTGGTAGGACAACCAAATCTAGAGAGAATATTAGTCTCTATGAATTTTATAATGACAGAATCATTGGCTTGCCTACAAGGGATGGATTCTATCCATTTGGTGAAGTAGTCTGTGGCAATGAGAATCCATCTATGTTGGGCAGATGAGGGTGGAAGGATTTATCCTATGAAGTCAAGTCCCCACTGTTGAAATGGAGCTTCAACAATGATTGGATGCAGAGGTAAGGGAAAAAAATTTCTTTTGCCTTTAAAGAGTTGGCATTTATGACAAGCAATGATCATCTTATGTACATCAAGAAAGAGAGTGGGCCAATAGTAACCAACCCTTAGGATTTTGTTGGCTGTTGTCTTCTAGTAGAGGTGACCTCCACATTCTCCTTCATGGAACTTGTGCTTAACATTCTCTGCATCATACTCAGGCAAACATTTAAGCAATATCCTACTTTATTTTTTCTAGTAAAGACATTTATCTATAATGTAGTAGTTTACAGCTTTAAACTTCAAAAACCTTTCCTTTGTTTCTGATAAACCAGGAGGTGTATTCAATTTTAGCAAAACAAATAAAATATCAGCATACCAAGAGTAATTCATAAAATGATCTTCAACAATGGGAGTTGAGAATTCCTCTTGTTCATCTAAAACATTAATCATATTAATACCAAGAACTTCAAAATTTGATTCAACCATTAATCTAGCTAGATCTTGGCCTTTGATGAGTTTAGTGGGTTTTATCTCTAAATCATATTCAAGAATAACAGCTCTCCACTTACCTCTCTTACCATCTGGGTCCTGTGTTAGAATGTCTTTCAAAACTGGGTTTGGGACAAAGGCAATGATGTGTGAGTGAAGGATGTATACTCTGAAGTATTTTAAAGCTTTGGCCAAAGTAAAAGCTTGATTTTCCATAATGTTATAATTCAAAGGAGCATCTCTCAATGCCTTGATAAAGAATGCAATAGGCTGCTTATATCATGTAACCCCCGATTTTCTGTGAAAGGAAAACTGACTATTTATATCGTTCCTAAGTTGAATGAAAGAAATATAAAATGCGCAGAAAATCTCTGACTTAATAAATTTGGTGTTTTATAAATGTTTCTTCTTCTTGGCTCTAGGGACTCTGCTTCTGAGGTCCATTTTACCCCTTGTCATTACAACTTTAAACATATTTTTTATATTTAAGGAGCTCGGTAGGTTACGGTGCTAAAAATTAAAATGCGCTACGTGCCGGGTTGGGAGTTCATCGATGTTTTTCACGAGGGATGAAGAGTGCAATGGCTGAATCCTCTTTGGATCTATCTTTATACCCTCTTCTAAAATAATGTGCCCAAGGATCTTACCTTCTTGGAGACCGAATAGTGTTTTCTTAGGGTTTAAAGATATCCCAAACTTTATGCATTTGTCGAATACCTTTCTCAAATGTTCTAAGTGCTCTTCATCTATCTTTGAAAACATAGTGACATCATCAAGGTAAATAATGATGAAGTAGCCTAATTCTTCCGAGAATGTTATGTCCATGGCTCTCTGAAAAGTTGCTCCAGCATTCATTAGACCAAAGGGCATTTTCACGCACATGAAAGTGCCCCATGGTGTAGTAAAAGTTGTCTTTAATTGATCATCAGGGTGGACTAAGATCTGATTGTACCCTGAATAGCCATCCAGCAAAGAAATTCTTTTTGAGCCAACTACCCTTTGTAAAATATGGTCCATCTTGGGTAAAGGGTAGTTGTCCTTGAGTGAAGCTTTTTTTAAGTCTCTAAAGTCTATACAAAGCCTAATCCCTCCTGTTTTCTTCCTAAATGACACCAGATTAGACACCCACTCAGAATATCTAATAGGGACAATAATACCAACTTTATACATTTTCTTGATCTCTTTCTCAACCAAAGGTAACTGAACATGGTTTATTATGTGCATTTTTTGTTTGAATGGCTTTTGGTTTTCCTTGAGAGGGATTTTATGCTGAATTATTTCAGTGTTATAGGATTTAAGATCTTCGCAACTCCACGCAAAAACATCAGAAAATTCTTTGAACAACTCTATGTATTTGAATTTAATGCGAGCTGGTAAAGTTTTAGATAGTTTGATCATCATAGGTTTTTGTTCACTGCCTATGTTTCACTCCTCAACTTCAGTCTCTACAGGTTCCAGTTTCGGCTTCTTGGCCACATCTTCAAAATCAAACAACTCTTCTAAAGGGGCTAGGCCCTTTGGTAAACTCTGATATTTAGAGTGTAGGGTTTCTAAGTCCTCTATTTCTGACTCTGCACTCATCTCTGTTTTGTTTTGAAGTTTTCTAGACAGTAGATTTATATTGGCAACCTCAAGATACTGTTCCTCTTCACCAAGAAAATTTTCTTCACTATTGCAGTCTATTTCATAATCTAAATCTGAACTATGTAGTTCAAATTCATTTTTGAATTGCATGAGTCTTCTATTTGTTCGTCTCCGTCAAACACTTGCCAATATTTTTCGTTATTAGGAATGGCTAGTCTGAATTTAATCTGAGTTGTGCATTCTTTTATTTCGTATGGCGTTAAGCATTTTTTAGCAGCAAAATCTAAGCTGTGGGCCATGTTATTTTTTCTTCTTAGGACAAAAATCAACTACGATTCCTCAAAAGTTTTCAATAGATCCACGACATCGTTTTGATATGCTCTAAGTCTAGGGTGATTAGCGTTGTAATCCCCGTTGACCTACCTAGTGATTAATTATGAATCTCCATGCACTTTAATTCTCTTGGCTCCTAACGTTTTCGACAAATGTAAGCCCAACAGAAGGGATTCATATTCCACTATGTTATTCGAACACTAGAAGTTTAATCTATAGGAAAGGCTTTCTGCGTGGTTGCTCTTAGTGTTTCGTATCTAGACACCTGCATTAGCATTGATCCTAGTGCAGGACCCATCAAAGTACATACTCTATAGAGGATTAATCTCGGGTTTATCAGTTTGACTATCATCCTTTTCAACTAACTTGCTCTCGGATTGTTCTTGAGTATCAACACTTAGTTTAATTTGTTTTAATTCCTCTGATTTTTCAATGTGTTGAGGAATGCTTCTTTGACTGTCAAGGTTAAAAAGCGATGGGTGCATGATTTATAATTCAAGACTGGTGTGTTGTTTGTTGTTGTTCACGGGTTCAACAAACTGTTTAGACATTTCTATGGTGCTTACCTCCTCTTATCTATTGGCCATTAATTCAGTTAAAGTGACTTGTTCATCCAATATTTCATCTTTAAACAGGATAAAAGAATCAAGGCTTGTATTTACAGAGTACAGAGGAGAGTTTTGAGGTCTGTCTTGACTAGTAACCATATATTGCATATGGGTCTCCCTGTAAAGTTTTCTTGTCTGATTAAACACAGGGATGGTCGCATAGGTCATGTCCATCTACATAGTTCCTTGTAACTTAGCCCCCCAATACCTAGATAATAGCATTCCATACTTTGGGGGCACATCAGCCACAACAATATCCATAACCAAACATTTGGTTGGAATCTGTGCTAAGTTAACGTAGAGGTTTTTGATTAATCCTAAACATTTTAGTCTGATTCAGTCAAAGGAGTAAAGGTCTTTATAAGGTCTGGTGATTTCTAGACCCAAGCTCTCCATTACAGCTTTTGGCATTAAATTATGAGAGGCCCTAAATAATGCATAGCATTGTGCAAAATTTTTTCATGAACATTTAAATTTACATAAAAGAAAGGAATAAGTCCCTCTTGATATCTAACTTCAATCTTTGGACCAAAAATAAGCTCATGCTAGTCATCGTTAAGATTGATTATGTCATTATTATCCTCTATGTTTAAAGCCATCAAAATTTGGGTCCTATATACATTTTTTGCAGCTAGTTCAGAGAGAGGAACAAAGATTTTAATTTTGGAAATTTCCTGCTCCAGGCTAAAAGGAATTTGATTCTTTGAAGTGCTTGTCTCAGCCTTGTTAATTTCCACCTTATCAGCAAATTTAGTCTGCTGATCTATTATATTTACATTTGCCAAAATGTTTTTCACAAGAGTACCAACTGAGGTGTTAGTACTACTAAGGTCTGCACTCTGTTTTACATTGTTTTGAGTGCCTTTCTCTTTACCTTTATCAGAATTTCCAACCACTGTTTTGTCTTTTTGTTTTACAATTTTTGGTTTGTTCACAGTGCTGCTTTGTGAAGATTTGTCAGAGGTTTTGTTGTTGGGAGTTTGTTGATTGGTTTTACTTCTAAGGTCATATTCCCTTTGAGATTCTATGATGACATTCTCCATGTCTTGATAATAACTTTCATCATTATCTCTTTTGTCATCATGGGGTGTGTATAGACCTTGTTTTCTATCATAATAAACTTCAAAGTCATCATTGTCTACTCCTAGCATGTTGATATCATCTTCCTCTATTTTCTCATATATTTGTTCAACCTTGCTTACATAGTTTTGATGAAAGGTAGGAGTGATCTGTTGATCATCTTCCCTTCCTCTATTTGGAGGTTGGTTCCTTCTGAATTTTTGATTCTGGTTTGGATTTCTGTTTTAAGGAGCAATTTGGTTTTGACTTGCTTATGCTCTCTCAAGGATGCTCATTTTCTTCATCATCTCCTCCATCATTATTTCCATATTTTAGCTGGAAGTAAAAGGTGTGGATTCCTCTCTGAAGGACACTCTCTTCTCATTTTTCATTATTGCTCTTTTCTCCATCAAGTTTACTTCCACAGCAAGAGCCCCCTTTTGCATATCTTCAAGGGTTAGAGGATCTCTTTATTTCAGCTGATAGGCCATTTCAGGGTCAAACCCTTCAGGAAACTTGTTCAATGCTGAGCCTTGTGGAGGTTTTAAATCTGGGGGAAGGGCATTATACACACTATTAAATCTAGTGCAGTAAGCTTATAAAATTTCCCCAGTGTTTCTGTGGAGGTTCTTGTAATCAAAAAGTATTTGAAGAGGGTTTTTCCTTACTTCCAATTTGTTTAAGAATGTTTTATGGAAGGCTTGGAGATCATTTATACTATGGGGGGTTAAGCCTTTAAACCATTTTCTTACTTCTCCCCCCAAACTCTGAGAAAATAGTCTTATTTTGACAGATTCATCATCAATTTCATTTATGTCAAATTAGTCATTCATCTTATCCACATGTTGTGATGCAATAGTAACATTACTAGCATCATATAATGGTATTTTGGACTGATAGTCCTGTGGAAGATTGACTAATGGTACAGGAAGGACAAAGGGAGCATACCATGCTGCCATGATAGGTGGTGGGGGTGGATTTACAAGTGGTGGATTAACAAGAGGGAAAGTGGGGTGGAGTGGAGTGGTTTGAACAGTGAATGTAGGATGAGCAGAAGTGGATGGAACAACAGTAGATTGCTGAGCTAATCTTGGATGAGAGACACCTAAATTGTGAAGAAAATGTAAATCAAGTGGCGTTGTTTCTCTACTACCAAGATGTTCACTTGTTTCTGGGGATGAAAGTGAAGAATCAAAATCTAGCTGATCTAAATCATCAAGAGACCTAGTTCTAAATGGATTTTTCAAGTCTTCTTGTGATTGTTGTAGAGCTGCAAGATTTTCAGGGACTGAATTAGCTCTCAAGGGTGATCTGAAAATAGTTGAAAATTTAATCTTAAGAGACTTCCTAAGGATACTTTCTGGGTTATCAACTATCTTAGGTGGGTTTGGGTCAGGGTAGGCTCTAGTATGAATCTTTCTAGGAGCCACTATGTTGTGTTTTTCAGATCCAACTAAACAAGAATAGTTTAACTAGATATAAAAATCTTTAAGCAGTTAACTAAACTGTTTTACACAAATTTTAATCCTATAGTTGTCTGACTGAGTTTAAATGACATTATTATGGTAATGGTTCTTCCCAGTGGAGTCTTAAGGTCTGTTTAGGATTGTGGAGTCGCCAAGTGGA
Organism: Pinus albicaulis; assembly: GCA_034641835.2. Classification (NCBI taxonomy): domain Eukaryota; kingdom Viridiplantae; phylum Streptophyta; class Pinopsida; order Pinales; family Pinaceae; genus Pinus; species Pinus albicaulis. The sequence goes on along the minus strand of JAXQQM020078014.1, from coordinate 125,009 downwards.
ATTTTTAGCTCTTTTGGAGGTAAAATTTTTTATGGTCCACCACCATGTTTATTGGATACCAATCTGAAATATTTTGGGTTTTCCTAAGATATTTTTCAGTCCTATTGGTTCTTAAGAGTGTCCTAAATCTGTTTCAAAATTTATCTACGGTTATGAGACAAAGACAATCTATTCTTATGGCTAAGCTAGCTGATATTTCAAGGTTATATAAACTCTTATGAGAATCCTAGGGTTTTCCTAGTTTATCACTAGTTCAAACAAGTTTTATCATGATTACCATTGGTTTGGTAGTGCTTGAAAGGGCTGCTTTTACTAACTGCACAATGTTACTAAATCAAAGGTTTCTTGAGGTCTTAAAGGTACCTAGGCCGAAAAAACACTAAAAATCCCCAGTGTGAGTCGCCATAAACGTTAGCTCCCAGTAATTTGCAAGATTGGCAAAGTCAAAATGCAGGGACAAACACTATTTCAACCACTTTGGGATTCTAGGATCTAGCCCTCCTGAATCCGGAGAGGGATCTCTACAATAAGTGCAAATATGGATTTATCTTTAAAGCTTTTGGGTAAAGATATTAGGCTAGTTATGAAGACCGAGGGTTTTGTTTTGTTTTTGGATGGTTGAGCATGATTATTAGATGAGTGGAAATTTCTATATGGAAAGAGTTTCAAAGGTGTGAAGTTGCAAGAAATCAGAAGAAGCTTTGGCTAAAAAGATAGATATAACGCTGGGTTTTAGTCCATTGGGCTATGGAGTCATAATAGGGTTTAATTGAAACAACAAGGTTCAAGAATGGTCCATGGGGCAAGTCATCTATGTCTAAGGATATCTTTAAAGCTGATTTTATGGAATGAAATGATACAACAAGAAGGGGAATTAAACAAATGAAGAACAAAGAGCAGCTTAAGATCAGGTAAGTACTTTGAAACTATCCTGCTTTTGGCATACACTTAAGAAAGACATAAAAGTAATCTAAGATCTGGTAAGTACTTCGAAACTAGCCAGCTTTTGATGCAATTTCAATAGAAAACATTTTAAACACAAAGGGAAACTTAAAAAGCAACTGTTGGAGAAGAAACTAGAGGGTATGGCTCACCATAAACCTCTCTAGCTCTTCTTTACTTGGTAAAATTTCAAGACCAACACATAAGATAACAAAGAATAGTCTAAGATCAAGGGACTTTTAACCTATCCTGCTTTCAACACACTCTTAGGGAAACTTTTAGATAGTCTTTGGGGATAAAACTAAAGGACAGGACTCACCATCACTTCCTTAGTTCATGTCTACTTAACATAAACTAAAAATAAAATTTAAGAACAATATTTAGCTTAGACAGTAGGACGAGGGAAGCCCAGCATTCCTATCTGCTTAAAGTGAATTAAATCATTCCTAAATAACACAATTTGGAAGAAAAAATATAGATAAAGCTTATCAGTCAGAGAAGGGTACTGATATACAATAAATCCTAACTCTATGCTTGTTGTTCTTTATCAGAGAATATGGACAAAGCGAAAACATAAATAAAATAACGATTTACAACAAGAAATAACATCACCGTTGACATAGACCAAGATCCCATAAATCAGCTTGTATTGATGCTTCAAACCAATTAAAGCTTTAAGTCCAATGTTTCAGTTCAACAATCATCTTCACTTCTGAGACTAACTTATTTAATCACAAGCAGAGCTCCAAGAGCCTTTGAACACTATTTACAAGTAGAATTTTCCAAGCACAAGTATATTTCAAAGTTCTGCAACCAAAGTTTACAATGAAATCCTCAATGAGATTTTATAGAAGGATGAGGAGGTCGAAAGAGAAAAAGATCTAAGGGTTCAATTAATACATATTTCATACTTCTCGGCCTTTGAGGGGCTCAATGGAGAAGTTTATAGATATTTGCTCTAGATTAATTGTTTTACATTTAATAAGTAAGCTTGGTGGGAGATTTTGTTGACTTTAAGGCTTTGTGTCATCTCTGTAGTAACTCAGTAGATATTTTGCAATAATTTCTTCGGCTAAATTAACTATTCGGCTGCGTTGAGGAAAATATCTTGTTTTCTGATCATAACTCGGCCTCTATTGAATGCTTTGAGGCTAAAGGTGGCAATCTGGTAGCTGTGATGAATCAATTAGCCTCTGATGTGGCAGTGGAGGCATCCTCTGTCTGATAAACATTTATGATTTGTCTTTAACTATGTTTAATTTAATGGATTAGGCTTTTGATAATCGATCTTAGCCGTAATCCATTAAACCATGGAATAAATCTTCAATCTTCAGTTCTGTTATGGTTAGGTCTTCAACACTGATACTCTTTGATTATTTATGCATTGTTGTGTCTTGTTGATGTGCAGGTGTTATAGAGGGCTCGTATGGCATCAGTGCTCATGATGCACTAATGAAACGTGGCATCAAACCCTGCAGATGTTTTCCTTTTTATGAACAAATGCGTGGGGATCGTCATCCCCAGCCTTTGGCTTTTCTTCGATACAATGGAAAACCATCAAAACCTGCATAAAAAAATAAAAGTTAATAAATCCCGCGTTTATGTGGTAAAACTGCTTTGGAGGCTGTGGATAGGAGGAAATGGTGGAGGGATTAAGTTAGATCTGTTGATCTAGCAAAGATCAACGGTGGGGAGACATAATGATAATATAAATCGAAAGGGCCACTTTACATTAAAAAAGATGGAAAATGCGAAGAAAATAGGTTAAAAACCTTAATCAATAGTGATAAAGGTTAAAAGGAAATTGGGTTTTCCGAAAAGGATCTAGGCTATTGGATCAATTTGGATCCAAAGATCAACGGATGCAATTTCTCGTTTTAGGCCCTTGGAGGAAAGCGGAGGGTGAATAGTGTAAATGGGAGATTAGGTTGGAGCCGGTGATCTGCAGAGATCAATGGCTGGGAGCGAATGTGGAGCGATGTAGTGAAAAAGGGGAAAAGTGGTTTCAAAGGAGAAAACCACGGGTTTCGCGTAGCGAAATCGCAGGTAGGCGATATTTCTTTTTCGAACGTGATATGCATCCCCACCCGACACGTGGCATTTCAAAACAGCTTATATCACATAATTTTTGGGGATTAATGGGCATACTAAAAGTTACGCGATATGTAACATCAGTCGTTGGATCTGGGGCCTCAGATCTAATGGTGGGGAGCGAGCGTGATATTGGATAGATGCGCGGGCAGATAGTAGGTAGGGTGGTTTCAATATGGGCTTTCGGATCAAGGATTGGACGACTAAGATTTAAAACTGAGGAAGGTAGGACCCACAGAAGGCGGGCCTGTCAGGATTAATATGAGCCGTCAGATGGAACAAATCAATGGCTTAGATGCGATTTGTGGGTTGAATGAAATAATACAAAGGCGGAGAATGGTTTAATAAAGGTCGTTGATCTGCAGAGATCAATGGCTAGATTGGACGAAAAAAATTTATCAAGCAGGGTGTATAAATTTAACCAAAGATGGGAGACGCACTCTGGACCATCTGAATTGGACACGTGGATGGTCTAGATGCAATCGAAGCTTTGTGATAAATGGGGAAACAAAAATGAATGGCGTCGATGCGATTAGATGTGGACCGTCGATCTGCAGATCAGATCGAAGATGGAGGATGAATCGGAGGGGTTCAAGGAGGAAAGGGCTTATGATTGGAGCAAATAAGGGTCGTTGTATCAGATATGTGGCGAATATATCAACGGTGGAGAATCCATTGGGGTATTCAATCGGAAGGGGGAATAAAATGCGCTCGATAAAACTTGCGATGTGATATTGCGCAATCCGTCCGATCACTTCAGATCGACGATGGAGATTATCTCAAATATTTTAACCAACGGAAACCCTTTAAAACATATGAAAACCAAAAATTAATGAAATACAAAGGTTTTGGCTTCGAGGGCGGGTTATATATAAAATACATGGCGCCCGACTGCGGGGCCTTGGGATATATGGAGAGCAAAGGCCCAGGCTTATATGTATAAGGACCAATCGCATCGGAACTTTGGTGCGGGCCTTTCAATCTACCCATTTAATAGAACTCCGATGCGAGATTCTGTTTACCGTTGATCGGCTCATAAGATCAACGGTCCTTCTTACATAATAACATGAACTGGCGGGTTTAGACCAAAACTTAGGATAAAAGGGTTTTATGAATTTACAAAGGAAAATAGCAATTGGGAATGGTTTATTAACAAATTTTAGGGCCCGATTGCAGGTTATGAAGGTTATATGAAGTAGTAATGAGATCGGGGGTATATAAACAAAGGGCTAATCACATCGGGAGATTTATAAGACAAAAATACTTGCATGCTCTGAATTTTTCCGATGCGATAAGCGCCGAAAGGGTTTAGCGCTTGGTTCCAACACCAAGGCATGTGGTGGGGAAGTGGTTAGGACTTAGCCCAAAGGGGCTTAAGTCCATAGTCAAAAACACTTATTTTTATGAAATTTTTCAAGGTTTTTAATGGATTTGGGGGTTTCAGCAAAAAATGGTTTTAAACTCTGTAAAGAGGATTTTATGAAGGGGAAATGGGAATAAATGAAAAATAGAGGAATTTGATGGGAAAAAATGAAGGTTAGTTTTGAGTGGAGGGAAAGGAAAAATGGAGTTTTGCAGCAATATTTTCTTCATGGAAAACAACAGAATTTTTGAGTTCGAAAGGGAAACAACAGTGATGATTAAAAAAAGGGCAACATGCCTTCATGAGTCTTCAAGAGATAACATTTTTTAGCAATAAAACTTGTTTCTTGAAGGCTCAAAAAATGATTTAGCCACCTTTTGATATAAAAATTTTTATAGGTGGTTAACATGGTTCACGTGAAAAGGAGATCGTATGCCAAAGTTACGTCCCGGGGAAGTTGAAACACCAATTTACCCAAACGAGGCCCATAGTTTTGGCGCTTCATCTCATAGGGTTAGGATTTTAGATGTTTAGGTTTTTCCATTGTTTCTAAAAAATAAATAGACCCTTGAGCGTCATTGTAACTCAATTCAGAGGCCTATAGCCACCACATCTCTTCTCAGAGATAGCTACCAGCACCCTAGCTAGTTTATTTCCATTCTGTGTGGAAGAAAATTTTATTTCTTTGATATTAATGAAATGAAGTGTTATTTCCACTGCATCTTTGTATTTATGGTTATATGTTTATTCTATTATGTTCCTGCATAAATCTGGATCACCAAGTCTGGGGCTATAACTTTTCCAAAAAATATCTGTAACTTTTCGAATTCATAAATTACAACAATACAATTCTTGTAAACAAAAAAACTAACACCGGGACTAGGCCTGGCCATCCCTAATTGGAGCTGACATGCTATCAAAAACTTGGAAAAAATGCAATATACAGGTCATGAATACAACACTGAGCATAGGGGACTCAAAATTCATATAAAACTTATCAATAAGGATCACCACCCTCTGTCATTAGTTGTATTAACATCAATTAGGTGTTGCATAAATTCTTCTTTCAGTTACAAGTAAAATCATGAAAAGAGCCATGAATAAAATCAGTCATATATCCATGCTTATAACCAACATATAAACATATAAATAGCCATAAGATAAAAATTATTAAAGACACATAATAACAAGTACATTTACCAATCAAAAGCAAGAGAAATTAGATTTCATTAAACATAGGCAAGAGCTAACCAAGTTCGGGACTTCCACGTACCAACCAAAAATAGACGTGGCTGAACCAAATATTCTTTTAGGTAGTCACCCCTTGTCCCATGTTCCATGAATGAATATGGGATCTCATGGATGAGCCAATTTGAAAAACAGCAAGGGAATCCAAAGGTTAAACCACCTCCACCTTCACCATACCATGATCTCACCTAAACTGGCATCGAGATCACAAAATTGAACCGAACTTAGAATTCCTTCGGATCTCATCACTATATTTTAGGAATTTTATGTCTCCTTATCTCTCAGCTTTAGCACAATCCACACCATATCACTAGGCCCTTACCGAGACACCACCCTTAGGCTCTATTGTGTATCCCGTCAAAACTAGTCAAGGGATTCCTAAGCGTTTTGGAATGTTCCTAAGACCACCTCCTCCACAGATTTTGAAACCACCCAACAATTCCAAAGCTAAAAACCATTAACAACCCCATAACACCATGGTTATCCAAGAAAAGGCAAGGCAAGGCTGAAAAATACTATCAGAACCCAAAAAAACCATGCCACTGATAGCAAAAGAACCAAATATCAACATCCACATACAATGCATGTCAAAACCAAGTAGGAAATCATACATGCAATATATTACCTGTAGGTATTCATGTTGAAGTTGCTTTATCCTCCTCTTCCTTGCTTGATCTTTTCTTTTCTTTCCTTTCCTTCCTTTTCTTGCTTGATCGCTTTTTCCTCTGGGTTTTATTATCCTCTCTAAGTGTAATTTTCAAAAATGAACGGACAAAAGGCTAACCAGCAAAATGTTTCCAACTGATCCTCAAAAGCCTTTTTATCAATGAGGCCTCCAATTTCTTCATTTTCGATTATTTTCCTTCATTTTCCTCCTCACATGTAACCTGTGACCTTTCACCTTCCTTTTATCCTAATCTCCTTTATTTTCATAAATAAATGTGAAAAAAATACTTTTTTCCTTTACTATTCATTTGCCATTGCCTTTTGCCAGTTTCTTGTTACCTATAAAGAACCGAAATGAACATCCACTAGAATGTTTTACCTAACATTCAGGTTGGAATAAGTGTCCCTTTTCGGTGGTATTATTTTTGCCTTTATTAGATTTTATTACAAGAAATTTTACCCCATGTCTATTACAATTTCTATTTATTATCTCTTAATTTGGCTTTGATATTGCTCGTTAATAACTAAATTGATGGGAAAGGAAAAAAAATAAAAAGAAATGATACACATAGTAATAACACACATGATTTACCCTTAAAATTCCCAACTCAGAAAAATTATCCAACAATAGATCTATTATCTTAATATTTAAAATTATCCAATATATTTGACATAAATACAACTAAGCTAGCCAACAACCTAGCCTGGGACAATTGATCCTTTCGCTAAACTTTGGCACAATAAAATGGAGAATGCTTAAACTTTATAAAAGCCTTCACTACATGTAATACCATGGACCACCAATACTAATTTCCCAAAACCACCATTATTGATTTAATAACTTATCTCTTTAACGAGATTAAAGTTACCTAAAAATCCCTAAAAAATCCCAAAGTAAAATATAATTATACAAATTAAGTAATATAAATATGTTATAACATAATTTAAATGACCATAGAGCTATCTAAAGTATAGATCTAACATGAGCCGAGAGGAATCAAATTTCTTCACGTGCAAACTTCTTTAGATTGTAAAATACACTGTTTGATTTTTTTATTGTTTAAATTATATATTTTTAATGCTGAAGAAATTATATATATGACCAAATAAAGTTTTCAACCATAAAAACTTCATTTTTTCATGATATATACATAACTTTTTAAAAATGATATATAATATATACACAATTAACATTAAAATATTTTACGAGACATTTTTATGGTGCAAATTAAAATGGATTTTTTGTTATTAACATATTTTTAAGTGTATATAAATATTAATTTGTATTAAAATATTTTATAAATAACCAGATTATATGATTTAAACTTCTTACTCACACATTTTTTTTTACTTCTAATTACTTTACAACATATTCAATTTTTTTATTACTAGCAATTCCACCAGGAGGTGAAAGGGAACGCCGAAAGAATGAGCCGTGAATCTCGTTGTGATACATTTAAGGGCCACATAAACTCCCTTTACTCTCAGCCGATTAATTTATCATAGTTTTATTAAACATACATATGTGTGCAATCAACAATGATCACTTTATCAGGACTTTAAATAAAGCGCAAATACTCCCAAACAACATGTCTACAGGTGGAATTGTGGTTCTACAGTCCGAAAATATGGTGACCAAGCATGACACATTGCATATCAGAAAAATTAAAAAATAACTTTAACAACAAACATATAAGCCCACTGATGTGAAGATGCAATGATGATGTCACATTGTAACATAGAAACTTTTATATCTTATCACAGTTTACTTTCCCGCAAGTTTAACTCTTATATTGATAATGGTTAAACCATAAATCATGTGATGTGCGATAAGCACTAATGTGCTATGCAAAAATGTGGCCCTTCTTCTCATCACATCACAAGAAATATAACTTATGCAACCAAGTCTTAACGCTATCTGGTAAAATCTGTGATGTGCGAACTTGCGAATTGTCATCCATCGTTGATCTGTGGCCATATCTACCTATCCTCACTGCTCAGCCTCCATTGCATCATAGGTTATATAATATACCTTATGATGTGATCTCTGATATTTAATCTAAAAAATTCAATTGTGCGATTTGATCCTCGCCATCCAATTGCGTCCTATGATAACATTATTTTATTTAAATAAGTTAGCATGGTAGTTTAAAAAAATAAAAAATTAAATCAACTTTTATAACTTATCGCATTTCACTTGCCCGCAAGTTTAACTCTTATACCGATAATGGTTAAACCATAAATCAGATGATGTGCGCTAAGCACTAAAGTTTTGTGGACATGTGGCCCTTCTCCTCATTGCATCACAAGAAATATAACTTACGCAGCCAAGTCTTCACACTATCCGGTAAAATATGCGATGTGTAAACTTGCGATTTGCCATCCACCATTGATCTGTGACCAGATCTAATGGCCCTCACTACTCTGCCTCCATTGCATCGCAAGTTATATCATTTACCTTGTGATGTGATCTTTATCGTTTAATCTAAAAAAATTAATTGTGTTATTTGATCCTCTTCATCCAATTGTATCTTTTTGTAGCATTATTTCATTTTTATAAGTTAGCATGGTAGTAAAAAATAAAAAATTAAATCAACTTTTATAACTTATTTCATTTCTCTTGCCTGCATGTTTAAATCTTATACCAATAATGGTTAAACCATAAATCATGCAATGTACGATAATCGCTAATGCGCTATGTGGACACATGGCCCTTCTCCTCATCGCATCATAAGAAATATAACCTACGCAACCAAGTATTAATGTTATCCGGTAAAATTTGGGATGTATGAACTTGTGATTTTCCTTCCACCATTGATCTTCGGCTAGATATAATGGTCATCACTGCTTGCCCTCCATTGCATCACAAGTTATATCATTTACCTTTCGATATGATCTCCGTCATTTAATATAAAAACTTCAATTGTGTTATTCAATCCTCGTCGTCAAATTGCGTCCTATTGTAACATTATTTGATTTTGATAAGTTAGTAGGGTAGTTTAAAAAACAAAAAATTAAATCGTAAGTTAAAACATGGATGAAAAAGAAAAAATTTAAAAAATGTTAGGAAAAATATATTTTATTACATCCATGTTAGAAAAAATGATAGAGTAGTTTGTTGTAAATAAATGAGGCAAAAGAAAAACTATTAGGAAAGCATGAAATAAAAAAATGTAATGCTTTAGTATTTAAAATGAAAGATGGTCGCCTCTTTAAATGCGCCAGATTTTCAAAATGTAAAGTTTTAATTTATGTACGTTAAAAACTTTGAAAAATGGTTTGATATTCATTTATTAAATTGATGTGTGTGTGTGTGTGTGTGTGTGTGTGTGTGTGTATGCATATGATTTTATTATCAGGTCGCTAAACGAAAAAGTGGTTAAATCACTAGAGATAAAGTGCTGGTATGTTTTGACGGTAGTTCTCAAACTCTCCTCAGATTTACAACGGAGATCAACTTCGCACACCCCCCCCCCCCTCGATAATTTCTTGTTAATGGGAGGGTGGGGGCTCTGAACTCCAGTATTAATGGCCGTATTTTTCTGCTACGTGGTAGCACAATATCACTTTGCAGCCCCTCTACCTTTAACCAAAAACTAGGAGCCACCACCCCTGAAATCCACCTTTGGTTTTCATCATCTAATGACCGTTTGTTCCCGCATCATATTTGTTTTTGACCAATCAATCCTCTCCCTCCACGTCACTTGTCTATAACTCCCCAACGATCCATTATATCATTAATCCTCCCGTTGGGCAATAGATGTTGTTACACTATTTTTTGGTCATCTAACCTACTATCATTAGATGGACCCAAGTACACCATGTAAGGCCAATTTTACCCTAAGTAAAATTGCTTTCACTATGTAAAATAACTTAATAAAACAAATTTATTAGGTTGTTTATGGTCTAAACAGGAAACCCCAAAAGGAAATATTAAACAAACCTATATTTGTTTGATTTTCCTGGTCATATTTAACCCAAAACAAAGAAATTAATTAGATAAATCTTTATTTATCTTATTATTTTCTAGGAATAATTATTTAAATCTTATTTAAATAATATTCCTTGTTAAATATGACTAAATCACCCATAAATAATTAAATAAATCATTATTTATTTGATTATCTTTCAACCACTTCCTTAAAATGATAAATAAATCATTTATTTATTTATTATTCATTAAATAAAGGAATTTGACCCAAGTCAACATTTTTCCCTCCAACAAATATAATAAAATATTCCATAAAAGGTGGATCTAGATTTGGTTAATATTATTTTAATCATGCACCAAGATCTAGAATGACCCAATATTTTGTTATAAATAGGAGGGTTTTTCCTACCATTCTTCACCTTTTGTTGCCTATTAGATCACTTTGGATCTATACTCTTGGTCTAACTTTGAGCCATTATCATTGTCATATTTTCCATTATCTGCTGTGTGAGCTCCCTTTGAGTTCTATCTTTGTTTGAGTTTTCTACACCAACAAGAGAGAGAAATACTAGATCTGAAGTGCTGAGGACTTCCAAGAACCCATCCCATTCAGGAGAATTGGAAACACCTTCTTGTTTTCCTCCCAGGTGCCCTTAATACAAAAATTTTTTCAAAAAATTGTTCTTATTCTTTGTTTATTGGATGTATGGGAGCAAAACCTTATTTTTACCGCTTTAATGTCTCTTTAGATTCTAGTTTTTTTATAAAGACTTGTCTTGACCAACTAACTCGCATCTAAAGATATTGCGCCCATGTTTGATGTTAGGGCTATAAGTTGGTGCGTAGCTAAAGTGGTTCTTTTTCGTACACTTCGACGAAGAATTCATACTAACAAATGGCGACTCCACACGGGTTTTAAATTACGACCGCTGTCGTTTTTCATATTCCCGCATATCCAGCTACTTCAGGCCCTAGGGCTTCTTTTCAGCTGCTTAGTTTTCCTCTTTTTATGTCATTTTTCTCACATAAAACCCTAAAAACTTAAAATTTCTAACTTACGTGTGTTTCTCGTCTTATCACAGACAGACATCACCAAAGACCAGATGACAACTTTTTCAAAACCGCCGATGGGACACCCGAAGCTTCTTGTGTTGCACTTTCATCCTGTAAATCGCGATCTAGACTCCAAGTTGCACTTTTATGCCCATTAAATGCGACCGTAGCGGGAAAAATGCCTCAAAAAACTACAACGTGAGGGAAAAACAGGTCAAAAACTGCGACCTGGACTTTTTTCTGGAATTTTTCTGAAATTTTTCTGGGTTTTGTCTGAACCTCTGTCAGGGTTGTCTGACCTTTGTCTCCACCTGTTTAGACCTATTATTTCTCTGTTTTACTCAACTAAGTGGGAATCTAGCCCCCTAGGGCCTCAGTACCCTACACTTTTTGTGGAAGAGTTTTAGTTGCTGTAAGTGTCTAAATTTTTAGAGTTTTCACTTCATTTCTTTTTTCGTATCCGATCTCTCCTTTTCGCAAACCTTTTTAACTCACTCTTTCCCTCCTTAATCACCTCCTGAAGTTTTTTTTGGATCTACCTTTAGGGCCTCCTCCTTGTCCCTTCTACTTTTTGCTGATTTCCTCCTTTTTTCCAGCCACCTTGCCTCTGCCTCTTGGCTATGTTCTGCACCTCTTTTCAGCAGGTTTCTCCTTTAGATCCCTGTCCCTTTCAACCCTAGATCTATTGGCCTCTTTGTAGTGTGTTTTGACTAGATTTTTTCCCTCTGTTAGACTAGTTTTGAGAGACCCGCCTTTTTGGGTTAGATTGATGCATTGTTAGCTGTTAATTTTCTGTTATTTCAGCATTATATAATGTTCTCTGCAGATTTATTTTCAGTTACACAACACACTTTTTCCTTTTCTCTCAAAACATCAGGGTTTAAAAATTAAAATTAATGCACGCCACACACTCACCCTAAGCGAAGAAGAGCCTGATTAACACCGTTGTTATAGCATCATTTCTCACCTTCATATGATTCATGATTGCTTTTATGGCTTTGGGCACCCATTCCTACAGACTTGGACAAAATTCACTAAAAAACAGTGTTAAAATCCCCATACGCGGTTATGCCCAGTCTTTTCCGCGTGTATACACAAGTCCACATGAACTTTTCCGCGTATTCCATTAAAATCATTAAAAAAATATATAAAAAATCCCTATTTTCGGGCTGGGTTGATGGTTACTCTGGTAGTTCAACCACCCTAGCACATGGCCAACTGTTTCCAACTGTTGAAACTACTTTGAGGAAGTATAAAAGCCCCTCATGTGCATGGCCTAAGGGAGAGAGAGAAATTATTGATATTATACTCTGTTGGTATTCCCTATCCAAGTCTGAATTCCTGTGCCTCCCGCACTTTCCCAGCTTCATTACAGGAAACCCTTGCTTTCCTCGAGATGCTCATCTTCCTATATGTCATCTCGTATGCACCAGTTTGGAAGGAATCTTAGCGAGGCAAGGGCGGGACGGATCCGGACGACGGTCTGCTCGAAGATTGTGGAAGGATTCAGGTGATCTCTCCACTCGTTATTTTTGTACATGCTATTTATAATACAAAAGTACCATCTTGTTCCTGAAATATACGTGTTAGTGTCCGCTTGCATATATGAGAATATTGTTATTTAAGCATTAATAATGGTTTATCTAATGTTTCTTATGGACTTCACTAACATTTAGAGTAGATATATGCTGTACAACCAGTTCTTCGTGCTTGTTTCTTCTTGTCTTTCAGGTTAAGGAGGAAGGACGGTTGCCGGGGGTTTGGACCCTACGGGATCTACTTCAACCGTAGGACCTACGGGTAACTTCCTTGATCTACTCTATTTAGTTTTCATGAACATGTATGGTTGTGTGAGTCCTTCTTAAGTAGCATGCCCCTGCTCTGTGGAGGTTGTAACCCAATGAACCTCTAGTGATTAGACGAAATGTCGTAATCGCGATCGACCGGGGATCGTATTCTTTGATTCCCCTATCGGGGTGGTTTCAGGCCGTTTGGCAGGTTTCCACAGCTTTAACGCTCATTTGGCAAATTCGCCTTACTTTTTTCTCGCTCGGCTCGAAGTCCTGGTTTCTTATCCAGGCTTGATCCTTTTTGTTTTTTCACTATTTACCTTTATATACGCGCTTTTTTCTGCACACAGTCGCGTATACATGCAATTTTTTCTAAAGGGAGTCGCGTATACGCGAGTTTCCTTTAGCACAGTCGCGTATGCACGCCTGTTGTTAAACTGTGAAGTAGCGTATACCTAGGCAGATTTTGAATTTTTGGATTTCTTGACTTTTTGATCCTTTCTGGCTGTGGAGACCTGTTCCTATAGTGTCTTTGTACTCTCTGGATTGTGAAGAAGGTGGTCTTTGGTCTTTCCTCTCTTTCGTTTGATTGAAAACTAGTCTTTTTGGCAAAGTGTTGTTTCTTGTGCTGGCACTTCTGGATTGAGTACCAAGATCGCTTTCTGAGCATTCTTGGTTGTTCTGCTTTATCAGAACAGAGAGCTCCTTCTCACTTACTCTTTCCTATCTTTGTGTTTTGCTTAGCACTACGATTTTTGCTCATTTCTTGATTGGTTTCCTTGAGTTCAGTTGGCTAGGTCTTGTTGTAACTTTTGAAGAGTCTTTCTTGGTTCTTTAGAGTTTTTGTTTGCGGCAATTTTGTACTATTCTTCTAGGCTGAGTGGCTGAGTTTTCTTGTCTTCTTTTGCTCTTATTGATCTTGCTACTAGTTAGCCTTATAAGGTTTGGAGCATTGTTGAAGTTTTTGCTTGAAATTTAGTGGTGTTTGGCTTGGAATTTGATAGTTTTGCTTGGTCTTTTCGAGCTCTTTCTTTATAAAACTCAAAAGCTCAAAAAACATTTGCTTTGCTTTTTGTTTTTGCATTTCAAAGGCTCAAAAAACATTTTGTCTTGTTTTCTGCTTTTGTTGTTGCATTTTCGTTTTCGTTTTGCTATATCTTTTCAAGCTTTTGTGAGGTTTCTTGCTTTTGGTTTTTGGCTTGATTTTGGGGAGGAGTTGTCATTGATTTCTTCCTCTTGTTTTTAAGCGTTTTTGGTGTCTTCATATTAAGAGTTCTTGATTTCGGGAACTAGCTTTCTCAACAACCAAAAAGAGTTAAAACTGAAGGAGCTTTTGGGAAATTTCACTCTGCTTTAGGAGATTTTGCATCTTAGGATTTGCATGCTTGTAGTGATTTGCATCAGGTGCACTTCAGCATTTAGTCATTTTCATAGTTTTTGTGGAGTGTGAGAGTCCAGAGCCTTCTTCGAGAAGGCGTAGGAGTGATTTAGCAGGTGGTTACCACCCTGTGGCGTCTGACGCAGTGGAGAGAGATCCTCCACAAAGGTCTGCAGGTTTCATAGATGATTCTGGTGTCGGTTCCGAGAGGAGCATTCTGCTCACCTCACGAGTTTTATTTCCTCGGGAAGAATATTTTCAAATCGAAGACATACCTGAACCTCCTACGTCAGGTCCATCTCCTCTTCCTCCTGATTATCCGTTCGTTGTTCAATACATCAGACCTGAGTCAGAGAGACCGGAAGATCTTCCGTATCATTCGTACCTTTCGATGGCCACGACTGGGAACGCGGCTTCTACCGTGAGTGCTGCAGGCATTCAGACTCCTGCTTCTATTGAAGGAGGAGGCACTATTGCTTTATCTTCGATTGCTTCTAGTGCTGCTATGTTTGGCTCTGGTTTCACCCAAGCACATGCTTCTCATTCTGGTCCCTTCTGTTCAGGGATGCCCTCTAGTGGGAATACCTCTTTTTCCTTTTCCGCTGCTTCAGCTGGATCCACGCCCATGTCTTCTATGGCTAGTGGATCAGCTTCGTTTCAAGGGTTCCCCTTCGGAACTGGACACATTCCTAGTTCGAATCCTTCTTTAGGGTCCTTTCTGTTTACTTCTCAGACCCAGAGTTTCAACCCTTGGTCTGGGGGGAAAAGTTCGACTACTTTTACAGGTTGGAACCCTGTATTTACTACAGTGGGGGCAGGGAATCAGTTTTACGCAGGTCATCAAGGGAATACTTCTTTCCCTTCTTCGAGTGCTTATCAGACTTTTTCTCCCCTGTCTAATGCCTGGAACCCCTATCAGGGGCTTTCCTCTTCATTCAATACTTCAACGGGGGGAACTGGTCTGGGCTTTGGTAACTCGGCGTGGGGAGGAGGTTCTTCTCCCTTTTCTACGGGTCCTTTTTGGCAACCTGGTGCCTCATCAAATCCAGGGTATTATTTTCAGAATGTTGGGAATCCATCCCATCAAGGATGGAATCTTCAGGCTCTGCCTCGCTTACCTTTTCTGGCAACGTTAAACTTGCCAGATCTGTCGAAGTTGACTAATGATCTGATTCGTTATAGTTCGGGGTGGCCTCCGGTCCCGACCAAACTTGCTTCAGATATTCCAAAGTTTTAAGGTAAGAATGGGGAGGATCCGGCTGACCACATCACCACTTTCCACTTATGGTGTTCTTCGAACTCCCTGATCGACGATTCGATTAGGTTGAGATTGTTTCAACGCACCCTAACTGGAAACACTGCCAAATGGTATATCGAGCTAATTGGGGGTAGTTTTGCTACATTTGGAGAACTGGCTGTCACATTTCTAAACCATTTTCAGTTGCCTGTCCGATATGAGGCTGGGATGGAACTCCTGGCTAATTTTAAGCAGGATGAGGCAACCCACATTTCTGATCACATTTAGGAATGGAGGAGAAGGAAGAGGCTTATCAAAGCTCATATTCTAGGAGAATTCCTTCTCGAATGGTTTCTTAAATCTCCGCAGTCAGACATTTCAAAATATGTATCCCTATCTGGGGTATTTTCTGAGGAGCAGGCCATTTTTAGGGCCCAGCAGCTGGAACTGATCTATTCTCAGTCTGGGGTCCTTTATAAATATTTGCCCAATGCTCCTCGCTCCAAATTAGATTTATCAAAAACTAAGCCCGGTCCTCATGGTGATGGGCTTGTCGGATCGATCAATAGTGGTGCAGCCAGCCTGCTTACTCAACTGCAGCAGTTGTCTTTGCAATCTGCTCCTTCTAGTCAGGCTGTGCCTGCTGAGTCATCACCTTCCCAGTCTTTGTCCATAAATGATGTCCAAGCTTCTGATCCCAAAGGAAATCAACAATCCGATGGGAAGAAGAAGGGACGAAATAACAAGAAGAAGGGCAAGAACAGGAAGGGTAATGCAAATAAAACCAACGAGCGTGTTGGTGAGGGTCCAAAGGAGAAGAAGAAAGTGAAGTTTCCATGCAAGCTATGTGCTGGAGACCATCTTACGCACCTTTGCCCTAAAATTCAGGATGCTCAGCGCTTGTTAGCTCAGCAGGGTTCTTCTAGTTCCCAGGCTGTGTTAACAAACCCTTTTCCCCAAGGGCAGCAATTAGTTGTTGGCGTGAACCAAAATCCTGGGGCTTCCTCTGGGGGCACCCAGGAAGGGGAAATTCCATCGAACATTTTCATGATGAGTGCTCACGCGGATATCGCTATGAGATCCCGTGATTATGGCAGAGAAGAGTCTTCGAAAGCTAAGGAAGTTTCTGATGCTACTGAGCCGCTTCACATTACGAAGCCTACTGTTGAGTCTATGCCTCCAAATGACGATGTAACATCAAACCAAGCTTTGGAGCCCAAGGACTTAGCCTTCCTGGACTCAGAGAGGGCTCTCTCTATAAGTGTAAAAGATGTCGGTGTGTTTACTTGCGATTTCCTGATATTAGGCTAGTTATGAAGTGTGTTTTTGGTTTTTTTAGTTTTTAAGTTTGTGAGGGATAAAACTGATCAAATACATAAACTGGATAACAAGATGTAGATAAATTGGGCTATGGGGTCAAACAGGTGAAGGAAGCTATGAGGTGATGATGTAAAGCTGCTGTAGGGCCAATTTGATTCACGGTAGAAGGGATCTTTGGGAAAAATTGATTAAGTGGACAACAAGTTGGTGAAAGACAAGGGATTTCAAGTGTAACTAGTTTATAGCAGACATAAACATGTTATAGCAAGCCATTAATCATGCTAAATGCAACTATGAGCTAATTAATACATAGAAATCAAACATTCCAGCCATACATAGAGGTATAAGACCCTCTAACTTCGGGAAATGGCTATCAGACTTTGGGGAAAACACATAAGACAACTAACAACTCATAAACTATGCCGGAACGCCTAAACATAGTCTCTAAGTCATTGGGCACTTGGACAAATAAGTTTTCATAGTTTTAGGCAAAGGGCTAGATCGGGACTAGGCCTCCTTGGTTCAACAAGATGATCAACAAATCAGTCAAAGAGAAAGTTTTATGGATAGAACTATGGGCAGCTGATAGGTAGGTAGGGAAAACCATACATCCTACTCAACATACATAGAACTTATGAATAAAACTTAGCAACAATACCTTAAGTTACTAAAGAGCAACTAAGAATTCTTTAGCATAACCAAGGAAGAAGAAAACATCAAGCTATGAAGATTCAGGGATTTTGAGGTGCCTCCATGGGCATATCTCAAAATCAATCTCTACTGATCTATAGCAGCAAGAAAAATGGATTATGAATGAAAACTAGAAGACAAAACACATTAAGAAGCACTATACCATTCTACCATGTCAAGGAATCCATCAACAATCCTTCATCATTCCTCAAAAGCATCCAAGAGGCAGTCCAAAAATCATAACTCAAATGTATTCTTCAAAGCTCATATGACCAATGTATTAATTCTTCTCTCAAGTTCAGCCTCTGATTTACAATGAGAACCATGGAATAAATAGGCTTGAGGGAGGAAAACCTCATGGAGCAACTAGCTATCCCATTGGCCAAGTCAAAATATCTAAACTTGTCCTCGAGGCTTTGCAAAGCCCAAGGCACAAAATATCCCATAAAATATCTAAAAAACTGCTAAAAATGGAAATTATATTGACTTTACATCATTTCCCAAGTATAAAAATAGCTTAACGCACATTTGGGAAAAGCAGATTTTTGAGGTTCAAAAATTACAAAAATACTTCATATTTATGTCTTAAAAAGGTCCCCTCAGTTGCTGGAGGCAAATGGCAGCCTTTCCGATGTCGAAACGAGGCTCATGATAGCTCGTTGGAAAGCTCTCTGTGTCTACTTTCCGGCACAACTGAAATAATCTCAATTTGATGCATGGAAGTCCTCCAAAACTGTACCTGTGTGTAAAAAACCAGGAAATAGCAGACTGCTGATATGGCGGGCAGAATGTGCAAAAAGAGGGCATTTTTCGCCAATTTGAGGGGGTATTTGAGGGGGGTGAATGATCTCCAATTGTCTCCGCGAAATCGCTGGCAGACTGGCTTCATATAATTATGGCATCCATCTGTATCATCCTTCTCCTTGAAAACCTCAACTCAAAATGGCGAAATATGAGTTTTCGACCAAAACCCAAAAAATGCCAAAAAACAAAAAGTTGCCAACAGGCCCAAAATTGGCACAAAGACCCCTCAGGTCCATGTAGAAACATGCTCCGAGCCGAGGCCAAAATATCAAGGGCTGATATGTTTTTCCCTTCTTTCGTGCTAGGCGCTCTCTTCTTGAAATCGATGTTTATCACTATCGAGTTATCGTCGTTCTCAAGATTCTTCCTCTTTTTCCAAATGGTCAAGCCATCTTTACCACTGTCATTCTTCTCCTGTTGTTTTTCCTAGAAGGGCATCTTGATATAGATGTGTCCCTGAAACACCAAACTACTTCCAAGTCTTTGGAATGCCTTCTTTGAACCAAACCCTGTCAATTCATTGTTTAGATAGAGAAAAATTGTTTTTGAATGACTTCAAAAAGTTTCCTCACAATACAAAACCCCTGCTCTTTCAAAAAGTGGCCTTTGCACCTTTAAAGTATCTCAGCCAGTAGACTTTTTAATAAGAGACCACACAGTGAAAAGGAGACAACAGTTAGGTGAATTGTCTGTGCAAAGTGTCAAGAAATCACCTTGTTCTTGTGAAGTTTAGAGGTCAACAACACATTTATATCTTTGTCCCAAGGTAGACTTTCAAATCATTACAACCCTGCCTTTCCTAGTGTGCCTATTACTCAACACACTTATGTTTTATGCAATCAACCCTTAGTGCAATTAGACAGTCAATGTCATAGTTTTGAACAAGGTGACAGAGTAAAAATGCTCCAAAAGTTCAACCAAGCCTGCAATAGTCTTCTCTTTTCAAAATAACTAGGACCTCTTGTCAATGTAACACCTTTGGCTTTGTAGAAAAACCTTTGCTCTATATGGACATCCACTTATCAAAATAAACTCAAAGAACAAAAAACAGTCAAGTGGAAAACTTAGTGAAAAACTGTCCCTTCTGTGGTTTTAAAGGGTTAATTTTGCCTTTTGGTATCTTGAGGAATAAAACACCTTTGTTCTTTGATTTAGGAAAAGGTAAGAACACACAGTTTTTAGTTCAACACATTCTCTTTTCCCTGTAGGCAACTTCACCAACAGATTCCACAATATGAAGACAGTCGTCACAAAAACATCTATACAATCTAAAGTCACTGTGTAATAGGATAGGAGGATAGAGTTTATGATGTTTTGTGTGAGCACAAAGCGCTGTAGCAGTCGAACACCAACAAAATTCCTTTCAAACAAAATATTGCCCTGGCTTTGTTGATCATTTTCATGTTGCTCTCCTGTTTTGGCAGCCATACTATTCCTTTTCAATCATTGTTTGATCAATGTAAATTTGTCCCAAACTGTGCAACATGTTTGCTTTGGTGTTGGGTCTTTGCTCCTTTGTAAATACTGCTCTTTTTCCTTGTATGTCCCTCAACAATAAACTGAATTATCCATCTATATTTGCCTTGTGAAGTGTTCTTCCCTTTGAGAAGAAGGAGTGTCTCCTTGACAGGCATCTATATCACAAACATTCTTCTGAAAATTATCATTTGATCCACTGTGCCTAGTGGCAACAACATTACCTCCACAGGACCAATTCATATCAGGTACAGAACCTTCTGAGCTTGTCATTCTTCTAAGGCTGTTATCATTTAATTTTCCAATTGCAGCTTCTGATAATCTTGTATCCACAGAGAAAATTTCCTACTGCAAAAAGTTTCAAGCAACTGATGCTTCTTGCAGAAAATGATTCCTCCATCCCATCAAAGCTCTAATCAAAACCCATGGCAAGACAATTGTATCACCTTCATGTAGTTGCAAAAATACGTCTGCTTTAATGCACACTACCATGTTTCTATTTTTGTGACTAGGATTGTTTATATACTTAGTTTAAAATAATAAACATATTTTTGTCTTAATTTCAGTCTCTATCAAGATTTCACCATGACACAAGATATGATGGGTTGTCAATCTCCATGGTAACTGGAATACCAATTAATGCACCCAATCTCTGTTTAAGTACAAATATCACGGCTAGCCTTTGATGAACAAACATTTGCCATATTAGCACATGGCTTCTATAACATAAAACACCTTTTTGTATTCAGGTAAAGGTAAGGTCGTGAAAGACCTTTAGCTTCAAAAGGTACCTTACACTCTGCTGATGTTGCATTATCTTCCAAATGAATTTCGTCCATGCTTTTCTGACCACTTTTGCAAGCAAGCTTCCCATTCTCTATTGCAGCTTTCATGAAGGTACAAACTATGGTAGCCTCTTCTTTAGCAAGTTCTTCATCAGCCTGAATATTACAAGCATTTGGATGGTAAGATGTTGGCCAATATTGACATTGTGCCTCCCATTCTTCTTTAGAAGCTGAAGCGTACTTTGGAACCTTGAAACACGGTGGCAGCCATTGTTGACAAGTTTGAGCAGCTCTGGAAATAGCTTTGGAAGGCTTTTAGGTGATTTTTTGATCAGTGCTACAGGAGTGCCGCAGGCTGCTACAGGCGCGGCGCGCAGCAGTGCATTCCTTTGTAAATTTTGTGCACAGGCGCGTCGCGCACTTTTCCAGGAGTGTCGCGCAAGTTTGCAGTCCATTTTGAAGGCCTTCCCGGTGTCGGAATTGGGCGCGAGATGGCTCGTTGGAAAGCTGTGGAAGTCTAATTTCCAGAAAAACTTGAATTTTTTCATTTGGTGTCCATTTGATCCTTCAAAAATTGATTTTCCCAACACTGGTCAAAACTGGTAAATCCTGGTGCAGAAATGCATCGAGCTGTTTGTAGACCATTTTTGAATGCCTTCCCGGTGTCGGAATTGGACGCAAGATGGCTCGTTGGAAAGATGTGGAAGTATTATTTCCAGAAAAACTTGAATTTTTTCATTTGGTGTCCATTTGAGCCTTCAAAAACTGACTGTCCCATCACTGGTCAAAAATGGTGTATGCTGGTGCAGAAAAACATAGCGTTGATTGCAGGCTACGTTTGGATGCCTTCCTTTTGTGGTGACACATGGTCTCATGAGAGTATCTATGGAAGTATATTTCAAACAACTTGAGATTTTTCATTTGGTGTCCATTTGATCCTTCAAAGCAATTTGTCCATCAGTCAAAGGATAAATCACATTTTGTTTTGTTTCTTTGGTGACAATTTTAACACGAAAAATTCAAACTTTGAACTAACTCCATAACCTTTATCATCTCTGCCACTTTATTTTTAATGATGCTGGTCCTGTTGAGAAAATTAACCTTACAAAACTTTTCAGAAATCCTGAATGCTAATTTGTTTCTGAAAGGACAGGGTTTTGCACTGTCAACTTGCTTTGACAACCCCGAAGTCTACTTGCTTCTTCAACTTTTTCTCCAATGCAGGTGTCAAACTTGCTGGTCTCCTTGGACTTGATCATGGTCCTCTGTTTTGAGAAAGGCGCCTTCTTTTCCACATACTTCTTTTCTTATATCATTTATGAGATCTCTGTCCCTCTTTGAATAATGAGAAAGCTGCATTTGTCTTAACCTCCCAAAACACTGTCAATCTATCAAAACCACTTCTTTGTATATTCATAAACTAGTATACTTATTTATAATGTCATTTTTGGAAAAAAACTCGAATTGCCTTCATCACTTGCGATGTATATTCTGAAAGGGGAACTTTATATGAAGCAGGAAAAACAGGGTTCTTTGACAAACAGTTGTCAGCTCTTCTTACATAGTGTAGTGATCTCTCTTTGTAACAGAATCATCCCTAATTTCAAATCTGTCCACTGCTTGACCCTTTAGGTGATATTTCAACAAGGAGAAAAAAACCATTCAAAAACTGTTTGAAAAGCTTTGAAAACTGTTTTGTTACTTAACAGGAGATGGCTTGTCCTTTTCCAACTTGTTTGATAATCTCTGCTTCCAGGCGATTTATGAGCTCCTTCTTTGATTGTAAGTGCCATTTTTGGTTGCATCCATTCAAACTATATTTCTCTGTTTACTTAAGAGGAATTCCCTTTAAACTTCTTGGCATGTGACAGTGAGGTGACTGTGTGGCCTCTTCCCCTAAGGAAACTGCCCTTTTTGTATCAATGGCCTGCATAGTCAATATTGTCTCTTGTCCACTATAGGTATAGTTCTTGAAAGACATTTTCCTATGGATAGGAAAAACAATATATTT
This sequence comes from Pinus albicaulis, assembly GCA_034641835.2. Taxonomy (NCBI): domain Eukaryota; kingdom Viridiplantae; phylum Streptophyta; class Pinopsida; order Pinales; family Pinaceae; genus Pinus; species Pinus albicaulis. Next base: position 102,224 of record JAXQQM020078014.1, on the reverse strand, counting down.
GAATCATAAACAATATCTTTTACCTGTGTACAGACTTTTTCTTTCTTTCATTGTCTCTTTTCTTCATCTTTTGGCCCAGATCAATCTTCAACAACATCAATGCTTTGGCCATCGCTTTCCGTAAATGCGGGGAGGCCCTTCTTGAGCTCAGTATCGAAGATTGATAAGAGCTGCATGACAAGGGTTTAACTACTACAATGATGTTGGCAACCAACTTTGAAAAACACCAATCTTTTGGCACCTCTGCTTGGCAATCCTGCTAATGCAAGAAAAACAAAACCTAGTCAAAGTGTAGCTGCCTCACTGTAGTGCTTTGAGGGGAACTGAGATGTCTTATTTGCTTTGGTCATCTTATAACAAACCATTTGAAAGATGGTCTTTGTGACTATGGAGGTCAGCACCCTTTGAAAAACAAACACTCTTTCTTCTGCCTGTGTGATGACAAGTTTGTCAGCTTTTCTTCAATTTAGCCTTGTGGAAGAGTAGGTTGCTTATAATCAGAAAGGTTTTTGCCAATGATATGCATCTCTAAAGTTTCATCATTTCATGATTTGAAAACTTCTCATGACTTCCTTTACAAGACCAAACTCTGTTTTCCTTTGAATTTTCATACTTCAGACTCTATCCCTGTTATGATCATTACTCATATTCAGAAAACCTAGAGTTATCCTTTCACTGTTCGGTCAAGAACAAACCTGGACTTTTGCAATCCTTTAAGTCAATATTGGCCAGTGCCCTCTGCTTGTAGATGAAGGAGGCGCCCTAACCCTCTGCTTGTAAATGAAGGAGGTTCTTGGCCATGACAAATTAACAGTTTGCTGTGACAGTGGTGTTCTTCTTTTCCTGTGATTTTTCATGCTGGAAGGAAAATGCAAGGTCTTGATGAGTGACTCTCTGTTTGCAGATATATCTCAGGCTCATGTTACATTTAGAAGCAGCTGTTCTTCTAACTGTAGATTCAAGCATTTCCTCCTGAGATGAAGTTATATTTCCTGTCTTTGTAGAATCCATAAAACACTGAAAACACCTAATAATCAGCTTGAGATTGGGGTTTATGCAGTGCTGAGACCTAGGGGGTGTGGGTGGCGCGACTTAGAGTTGTTTGTCAATTTCATTTGCAAAGTGGGAGGGTCGATCCTGCTGATAGGTTTGTGAGATCAGGCTTTTTGGCTTTGATGGTGAGGTAAAATGCCTTCGCGCCACTTCCTAACAGGAGACTTTTAACCAGTTGGATTTTTAAGACGTGGGCAGGCCAATTATTTTGAGAAGCTGACTCAGATAGTGGTAATAGGGGTTTTGATTTAAATAGGGGTGGGCCCCGAAGAAGTGGAGAGAGGCAAAAAAAGTTTTAGGAGATTTTCTGATGACATGTTGTGTAAAAATGGAAGCTTCTGAAAACTCAGTTTGTGAATATAATCATCACTAACATGTAAAAAATACGATGGCTAACGGTGGCTCCATTTGGGGAGGCGAGGCTACTCATCGGGAGGTGTCAGAGTCCCAGAGATCCTTTGGCTTATGAAGACCCAGTGCCCATCATTAAGCACTAAAATTGCCCTAACTTGATGTTATTTCTGAAAAGTGACAGCATGGTTAACATCAATGATACTTCTACCTACCCCACTATCTTTCCTAACATTTTTTCTTCTCTTTGGCGCATTTGGACTAGCAGCCTTTTGAAAATGTATATTTTCTTTTTGCAAAATGAACCTACCTATTTCTACTCTTATATCTGACAGGAGTTCAGATTAAGCTGATGAACTCCTTCATTACTCTACCTATGCTAGATCAACTGTCAAGATTAAGCAATTTGACAGGATTTCATTCTCTAATCTACAACATGAAATTCAAAAATGATCAAATCAGGATTAGGCAGTCTGATTTGTCATGCATTTGCGGCATAAAAAACAAGCTGCACACAAACGTTATTTTGTAACAAAGGGAAACTAGACAAGCGGGGCTAAGCTGTACAATGTATTTTTCATCCCTCGCTTCTCTCTTTGGTTATGTTTTAGGCATGTGGAACCAGAATCTCTCCCTAATCTAAGCTCTGTGATAAGTCAATCTTACACAATGTTGACTATCTTTGCACTCACTATCTTATCAACAAATAAATTTAAACATGCTCAGCTATGATTAGGCTAGATAGCTGAACAAGACATTGAAGTACTAGTAGCGGCATTTAGACTTGCTCACTTTCTGAAGGACTATTTTTTGGAACATGGGGCCTTACCACTGCTTTTTAGAAACTGCCCTCTTTTTCTACTTTTCACTGTTTTTTGCATTTTTCTTCTTTTTCACTTTTTCTTCAAACAAACTACAAATGAAAAGGGGCTCACAGGCTAAGCTTATTTTCTATTGTTGTCTTTCTATCCTAATCTAATATGTACACAATAGACATTTGTTTGGTGAACTCTGTTTTCCAATGCAACCAGTCAAGTAGATGCTCACATGGGTGATTCTGGTTTAGTTCTTTCATGATGCGGAAATAATGAAAAGGCCACTCCCATTTGGTTTGTTTCTGGACAGTAGAGCTTAAGTTTTTTCTCATTCTTGGTAGCAACTTGTTTATGATAGAACCCACTACCCCTACAGATTTCTCAAGGAAAACAACAAATAGATCTTGGAATAATACCTGATCTAGAGGATTTGATACATAGAATTTATTTAAGACTACTCTTTCAGACTTCTCAAGGAAAACAACAAATGGATCTTGGAATAATACCTGATCTAGAGGTTTTGAGATATAGGCTTCATTCAGGACTACTCTTTCTTCCACTTGGCTATATTTGGGACCCCCCTGGTAAACCAACTCTTCCTCATGATCACTCGAACTGTCAGACTCATCGTGTATTGCAGTGTAGTTTTCTTTCCAAACTGATGTGTTCTGATTAAGTGGACTGAAAACTGTGTGAAGGTCATCAGGTTGATGAACAAGGATACATTTTGACAATAAATTATCTTGAAAGGACAGTGTGACAACTCCCATGTGTTTATTAACCTCTACTTCTTCATCTGCAATTTGTAACTCAATGGAACTTGGTGGTTGCAAATCTGGAGTTAAGGAAGATTCCATGTCCAAAATGATTTCTTCAACTATTTCAGGAAAAGGCTTCTCATTTACAACCAGCTCGAGGATTTCATCATCTTCCTCAAACTCATCATCAAAGCTGAAAAACTGTTGATTTCCAATCATGTGCATGTTATCTCTGACGGGCTGAAGTGAAGTAGAGAAAAGAGTCCGAGACTCTTCACTTACTTCTAAACTCTCAAGGTTCTCCTCATGAGTGTCATAGATGACCGGTAATGGCTGCCTACTTTTCTCAAATTTATGAAACTGAGCTTCCTCCCAAAAATCAAAAACTGAGTTTTCTGCAAAGTTAGCTTCTGTTTGGAAATCATCATCATAATCAAAATATTGATCAAACCTTGGAAAATCATCATTATAATTAATCTCATCAACCATGCATATTGGACTATCAGATTTCTTTTCTTCAAATTGATTTACAAATCTACTTTTGACTTATGATATGCAAGATAAACAGGAGAAAGATTAGAAAAGTTGTGGTTATGTGAAGATTCAGAGGTTGTCTGTATGTTTATAAGTTGATCTATTTCCTCTTCAGTTAAAAAGGGAGGCATTTTCCTCTCTCCACAACAATCCTCTTTCTCTTGGGAAATATGATTTAAAGGATGAATGTCTTTTTGGGCTTCACCTATGAGAGATGATGAATCATCACTCATGTCCTTAGAGAGATCCTGTGGGTTCTCTTTCATTTCTTGCTTGTTTTCATCTTCAACCAAATCTTTGTGATGTTGAGGATAGTTATCATGTAATTCATGAGTTTTTTCTGATAGATGTTCAGGGGGCCAATTTGCTTTTATGAACTCAAATGACTCCCAGCATAAAGGTAGAGATCCTATAGGTTTTGATTCTTCTTCCATTTCAGAATCTGTGATTTCAAAATGGTTGATAGTGTCTTTAGAGCATTCCTCTAGGTTCTTTATTAGGCCTAAACATTTGACCTGACTTGAGTCAAAGGAATACAGGTTTTTGTAGGGTTGAGTTACTTCTAGTCTTAGGTTTTCCATGACTGCTTTAGGCATGAGGTTATGGGAGGTACCAGAATCTAACATGGCATTATGTAATATCTTGTCCCGTATGTTCAGGCTCACATAGGAAGGAGAAACAGACCCTTCTTGGTATTGACCTTCTATTTTCGGGCCGAATAAGAGCTCGGGTTTGTTTTCAGTTAGATTTAAAGTATCTGCCTCGCTCCCTATGTCAAAAACTTTGAAAATTTGAGATCTATACCTATCTACAGTTATTAGCTCGGTAAGGGGTATGGTAATTTTTATTTCGGAAACTTCCCCTTCGAAACTAAAAGGAGTTTGTAGTTTGGGCAGATTTGTTTCAGCTTTTTCGGAGATGACCTTTTCTATGCTCTTAATTTGTTGATTCTGGTTTGAGACCTTGTTTGACACAGTCGCCTCGGGAATCTTTGTGGAGGTACTAGGAGTATCCGAGCTAAGACTTGTTTGAATAGCTTTATCTTTGTTTTGGTCAATTTTCTTGGCCACAATTTTGTTGCTATCCATGGCCTTTTTAAGGATGGTGTCAGAGGTTTTAGCAGTGTCAGGGCTACTCTTCTTGGAGTGGTCTTGGTTTTTTCTGCTTCTAAGGTTATACTGCCTATGAGCTTCTATAATGGCATTCTGAAAATCTATGGCAGGATCTTCGAGATCTTCGTAGTCAGTTTCGTCTTGACTTGGGGAGCATAACTCTTGCTCTTCTGCTGTGAGGTAAACCTTACTCTCGTTATCAGAACCTATGAGTTTCCAATGATTTTCATCAATGGGTGCGGTATCCTTATTCTCTTCATCAACATAATTATCACTGAAGGATGGTCTGATCTGCTGATCATTTCCTCTTGGTTTATTTTGAGACTGATCTTTTCTAAAGCCTTGTTTCTGGTTTTGAGGGTTTGGTTGGTTGTCCCTAGGAGGCGCTTTTTCACTCATTTTTTCCCACATCTTTGTCATGGATTTGATCAGGCCATCTATTCTAGGATCTAGGGAAGGAGATGAAGTGGAGACCTTATCTCTATATGGGACTTTTCCTTCTAATCTAGTCCTGGCTCTTTTTTCTGCTAAGTTGGCTTCTGGTTTTATGGCTATTTGTTGCATTTCCTCTAGGGTAGGGGGATCCTTGTCTCTCAGATGATATGTCATGTCTGGATCAAAACCCTCGGGGAATTTTGCCAAGATTAAACCAAGTGGGGGTTTGAAGTGAGGCGGGAGGGCGTTATACACACTATTGAACCTAGTGCAGTATGCCTGGACACTTTCCCCATTTTCCCATTTTAGGTTGTTATATTCTGACAGGATTTGAATAGGGTTCCTTCGGACTTCCCACTTGTTCGTGAAGACTTGGCAGAGTTCTAGGATGTTGTGGATGCTGTTTGGAGGCAAGCTTTTAAACCATGTTTTGGGTTCTTCACCCAGGCTTTGGGCGAATATTCTCATTCTGACGGTTTCGTCGTGTACTTCCATGTATTCAAAAGCATCGCTAATCCTACTTACATGCTGTTGAGCTGTGGTGGTGTCTTCTCCAGTAAAGTGTGGGATTTTGTCTTGATATTTGTTTGGGAGAGGAGCTAAAGGTGGTGGCAACACCAAAGGTGCGTACCAGGCCACCATGACTGGAGCTAATGGATGATGTACAAGATGAGGACTAGTAGGCTGAAATGAAGTGGTTTGAACAGTGGTGGTTTGACCAGGTGTGGCGGATGAACTTGGACTATTGATCTGGTTTTGAGCAGATCTGGGATGATAGGAGCCAAACTGATAAGAAGCTGGAAATCAGGAGGAGTGGTAGGTGAAGCTTCTCTACTAGGACTCTGTGGTGTGTCTAGGGGTTCAAGATCGTCAAAGTCTATCTTACTATATGATTTTCTTCTGGGAAGAGTTTGTGATGACTCTAGTTCCAAAGGTGAATCTAGTAGGATAGTGCGATGTTTAGGTACAGATCTTGTTCTACGGGTGAATCTACCAGAAGTTAGATGATCAGTTTCGGAAGCTTGCCACAGAATCTTCTTTGGGTCATCTACTATGATAGGGGGATTTGGGTCTGGATGAGATCTGGTATTGATTCTTCGTGAAGCCAGATTTTAGATCCAGAGTTTAGAGAGAATGGTATTGGTGAATGTTCTGGATGAATGGTTTTTCTAAAGTTTTACTAAGGTGAAGGATGGTCAAAGTAACAGGATGGATTAGTGGAGTCGCCAGCTGAAAATGGGTTGTTTTTCTAAAGATAGCTATGGTCCACCAACAATAACTACTCTGAGAATGTTTTTGGATTTTCTGAGTTTTATGTGCAGCCTATGGTTTGTTAAAGTATCCTAGACTTGTTTCAACACTTTGCTAGGGTGATGAGAACAAAAAGAGTTTACTCTAAATGGATCTATGGACTTCTTGCTTGTTTATGATACCTAAAGGACCAAAGAGTCTATAAGAGTTTGCTGGACTATTATGTACTCAGTGTCCCACCATCTCCCGCTATGTTAGTGAGCGATGGGATAGGTTTATCGGATAGTAGCCTGGAGCTTAGTAAAATAGTAAGGCTTACTAGAGTTTAGTGGAGTCGCCAGGTGGATTGTCAGTTGTTTGAGATATACTTGTATGGTCCACCACCAATACTGTCAAAAACCAATCTAAGGGAGTTTTTTGTGGTTTTTTCTGAGTTTTATGTGCAGCCTAGGATGTAAGAGTGTTATGAACCTGATTCATCACTTTGCTAAGATGGTGAAACAGAGAGTTTACACTAAATGATTCTAAAGGCTGATGGTCTGAGTTTAGGATTGAAGGACTAAAGAGTCTATAAGAGTTCGCTAGACTGTCATGTACTCAGTAAGTCCCACCGTGATCGCCATTATGTTAGAGAGCGGTGGGATAAGTCAATCAGCTAGTAATCTCAAAAAGTCTTTAAAGATGAGGGAAACTAAGTTTTTTTTATTACTCAGTGTCCCACCGTGATCGCCATTATGTTAGGGTCCCGTGATTTGGCCGATTGGCTAGCCAAATGACGATGTAACATCAAACCAAGCTTTGGAGCCCAAGGACCTAGCCTTCCTGGACTCAGAGAGGGCTCTCTCTATAAGTGCAAAAGTTGTCGGTGTGTTTACTTGCGATGTTCTGATATTAGGCTAGTTATGAAGTGTGTTTTTGGTTTTTTTTTTAGTTTTTAAGTTTGTGAGGGATGAAACTGATCAAATACATAAACTAGATAACAAGATGTAGATAAATTGGGCTATGGGGTCAAACAGGTCAAGGAAGCTATGAAGTGATGATGTAAAGCTGCTGTAGGGCCGATTTGATTCACGGTAGAAGGGATCTTTGGGAAAAATGGATTAAGTGGACAACAAGTTGGTGAAAGACAAGGGATTTCAAGTGTAACTAGTTTATAGCAAACATAAACATGTTATAGCAAGCCATTAATCATGCTAAATGCAACTATGAGCTAATTAATACATAGAAATCAAACATTCCAGCCATACATAGAGGTATAAGACCCTCTAACTTCGGGAAATGGCTATCAGACTTTGGGGAAAACACATAAGACAAACTAACAACTCATAAACTACGCCGGAACGCCTAAACACAGTCTCTAAGTCATTGGGCACTTTGACAAACAAGCTTTCATAGTTTTAGGCAAAGGGCTAGATCGGGACTAGGCCTCCTTGGTTCAACAAGATGATCAACAAATCAGTCAAAGAGAAAGTTTTATGGACAGAACTTATGGGCAGCTGATAGGTAGGTAGGGAAAACCATACATCCTACTCAACATACATAGAACTTATGAATAAAACTTAGCAACAATACCTTAAGTTACTAAAGAGCAGCAAAGAATTCTTTAGCATAACTAAGGGAGAAGAAAACATCAAGCTATGAAGATTCAGGGATTTTGAGGTGCCTCCATGGGCATATCTCAAAATCAATCTCTACTGATCTATAGCAGCAAGAAAAATGGATTATGAATGAAAACTAGAAGACAAAACACATTAAGAAGCATTATGCCATTCTACCATGTCAAGGAATCCATCAACAATCCTTCATCATTCCTCAAAAGCATCCAAGAGGCAGTCCAAAAATCATAACTCAAGTGTATTCTTCAAAGCTCATATGACCAATGTATTAATTCTTCTCTCAAGTTCAGCCTCTGTTTTACAATGAAACCCATGGAATAAATAGGCTTGAGGAAGGAAAACCTCATGGAGCAACTAGCTATCCCATTGGCCAAGTAAAAATATCTAAACTTGTCCTTGAGGCTTTGCAAAGTCCAAGGCACAAAATATCCCATAAAATATCTAAAAACTGCAAAAAACAGAAATTATATTGACTTTACATCATTTCCCAAGTATAAAAATAGCTAAACGCACATTTGGGAAAAGCAGATTTTTGAGGTTCAAAAATTACAAAAATACTTCATATTTATGTCTGAAAAAGGTCCCCTGACTTGCTGGAGACAAATGGCAGCCTTCCCGGTGTCGAAATGAGGCTCATGATGGCTCGCTGGAAAGCTCTCTGTGTCTAATTTCCGGCGCAACTGAAATCATCTCAATCTGAGGCCTGGAAGTCCTCCAAAACTGTACCTGTGTGTAAAAAACCAGGAAATAGCAGACTGTTGATATGAGGGGCAGAATGTGCAAAAAACGAGCATTTTTCGCCAATTTGAGGGGGTGAATGATCTCCAAATGCTCTGAAAATCGCTGGTGACCTGCTCATATAATTATGACATCCATCGGTATCATCCTTCTCCCTTGGCAAAACCTCAAACTGAAATGGCGAAATTATGAGTTTTCGACCAAAAACCTAAAAAATGCCAAAAAACAAAAAGTTGCCGAAATAGGCCCGAAATTGGCATGCATGACCCTCAGGGGTCCATAGAAACATGCTCCAAAGATGAGGCCAAAATATCAAGGGCTGATATGCTTTTCCCTTCTTTCCGTGTTAGGCGCTTCTTGAAACTGATGTTTATCACTACTGAGTTACTGTTGTTCAGCATTCTTCTCCTCTTTTTCCAGCTGCTGCTCATCTTTACCACTGTCATTCTGCTCCTGTTGTTTTGCCTAGAAGGGCATCTTGATATAGATGTGTCCCTGAAACACCAAACTACTTCCAAGTCTTTGGAATGCCTTCTTTGAACCAAACCCTGTCAATTCATTGTTTAGATAGAGAAAAATTGTTTTTGAATGACTTCAAAAAGTTTCCTCACAATACAAAACCCCTGCTCTTTCAAAAAGTGGCCTTTCCACCTTTAAAGTATCTCAGCCAGTAGACTTTTTAATAAGAGACCACATAGTGAAAAGGAGACAACAGTTAGGTGAATTGTCTGTGCAAAGTGTCAAGAAATCACCTTGTTCTTGTGAAGTTTAGAGGTCAACAACACATTTATATCTTTGTCCCAAGGTAGACTTTCAAATCATTACAACCCTGCCTTTCCTAGTGTGCCTATTACTCAACACACTTATGTTTTATGCAATCAACCCTTAGTGCAATTAGACAGTCAATGTCATAGTTTTGAACAAGGTGACAGAGTAAAAATGCTCCAAAAGTTCAACCAAGCCTGCAATAGTCTTCTCTTTTCAAAATAACTAGGACCTCTTGTCAATGTAACACCTTTGGCTTTGTAGAAAAACCTTTGCTCTATATGGACATCCACTTATCAAAATAAACTCAAAGAACAAAAAACAGTCAAGTGGAAAACTTAGTGAAAAACTGTCCCTTCTGTGGTTTTAAAGGGTTAATTTTGCCTTTTGGTATCTTGAGGAATAAAACACCTTTGTTCTTTGATTTAGGAAAAGGTAAGAACACACATTTTTTAGTTCAACACATTCTCTTTTCCCTGTAGGCAACTTCACCAACAGATTCCACAATATGAAGACAATCAGTCACAAAAACATCTATACAATCTAAAGTCACTGTGTAATAGGATAGGAGGATAGAGTTTATGATGTTTTGTGTGAGCACAAAGCGCTGTAGCAGTCGAACACCAACAAAATTCCTTTCAAACAAAATATTGCCCTGGCTTTGTTGATCATTTTCATGTTGCTCTCCTGTTTTGGCAGCCATACTGTTCTTTTTCAATCATTGTTTGATCAATGTAAATTTGTCTCAAACTGTGCAACATGTTTGCTTTGGTGTTGGGTCTTTGTTCCTTTGTAAATACTGCTCTTTTTCCTTGTATGTCCCTCAACAATAAACTGAATTATCCATCTATATTTGCCTTGTGAAGTGTTCTTCCCTTTGAGAAGAAGGAGTGTCTCCTTGACAGGCATCTATATCACAAACATTCTTCTGAAAATTATCATTTGATCCACTGTGCCTAGTGGCAACAGCATTACCTCCACAGGACCAATTCATATCAGGTACAGAACCTTCTGAGCTTGTCATTCTTCTAAGGCTGTTATCATTTAATTTTCCAATTGCAGCTTCTGATAATCTTGTATCCACAGAGAAAATTTCCTACTGCAAAAAGTTTCAAGCAACTAATGCTTCTTGCAGAAAATGATTCCTCCATCCCATCAAAGCTCTAATCAAAACCCATGGCAAGACAATTGTGTAATGCTCTACAAAAGATCCTAAAATAGACGCTCTGTTTTGGCCACCACTAATGTTTCTATTTTGTGGATCTTGCAGATCATTTATGTTTTAGCTTGCACACAAATATATTTTCTTTTTATCTTAAATTTCAGTCAGTCAGTATTTCTTCTGGAACCACTACATGATACATAGTATAGTGATGGTTGAGGCTTCTCTCTCCATGTAATCTGTAAGCACCACCTAATGCACCAATTTTTCTGTTTGGGAAAGCATAGAATACCCGGCGGACCCTTTGATGAACAAGGGCCATTGCACACATGGCACATGGCTCTCCTGTAACATAAACATCATATCCTGTGCAAAGGTAAGGTCGTGAAAGACCTTTAGCTTCAAAAGCTACCTTACACTTTGCTGATGTTGCATTATCTTCCAAATGAATTTCGTCCATGCTTTTCTGACCACTTTTGCAAGCAAGCTTCCCATTCTCTATTGCAGCTTTCATGAAGGTACAAACTATGGTAGCTTCTTCTTTAGCAAGTTCTTCATCAGCCTAAATATTACAAGCATTTGGATGGTAAGATGTTGGCCAATATTGACATTGTGCCTCCCATTCTTCTTTAGAAGCTAAAGCATACTTTGGAACCTTGAAACACGGTGGCAGCCATTGTTGACAAGTTTGAGCAGCTCTAGAAATAGCTTTTGAAGGCTTTTAGGTGATTTTTTGATCAGTGCTACAGGAGTGCCGCGGGCTGCTACAGGCGCGTCGCGCAGCAGTGCATTCCTTTGTAAATTTTGTGCACAGGCGCGTCGCGCACCTTTCCAGGAGTGTCGCGCAACTTTGCAGTCTATTTTGAAGGCCTTCCCGGTGTCGGAATTGGGCGCGAGATGGCTCATTGGAAATCTGTGGAAGTCTAATTTCCAGAAAAACTTGAATTTTTTCAGTTGGTGTCTATTTGATCCTTCAAAAACTGACTGTCCCATCACTGGTCAAAAATGGTGAATGCTGGTGCAGAAATGCATCGAGCTGTTTGTAGGTCATTTTTGAATGCCTTCCCGGTGTCAGAATTGGGCGCAAGATGGCTCGTTGGAAAGCTGTGGAAGTATAATTTCCAGAACAACTTGAATTTTTTCATTTGGTGTCCATTTGATTCTTCAAAAACGGACTGTTCCATCACTGGTCAAAAATGGTGAATGCTGGTGCAGAAAAACCTAGCGTTGATTGCAGGCTACTTTTGGATGCCTTCCTTTTGTCGAAATTTGGCCCGCGATGAATCATCGGAAATATATGGAAGTCTAATTGCCAGAAAAACTTGAATTTTTTCATTTGGTGTCCATTTGATCCTTCAAAAACTGACTGTCCCATCACTGGTCAAAAGGATAAATCCTGTTTGTTTTGTTTCTTTGGTGACAATTTTAACACCGAAATTCAAACTTTGAAAAATAACTCCATAACCTTCATATCATCTCTGCCACTGTTTTTAATGATGCTGGTCATATTTATGAGGCAAATTAACCCTTCTTTAAAACTTGTCAAGGAAATACCTGAATGCTAATTTGTTTCTGAAAGGACAGGGTTTTGCACTGTCAACTTGCTTTGACAACCCCGGAGTCTACTTGCTTCTTCAACTTTTTCTCCAATGCAGGTGTCAAACTTGCTGGTCTCCTTGGACTTGATCATGGTCCTCTATTTTGAGAAAGGTGCCTCCTTTTCCACATACTTCTTTGCTTATATCACTTATGAGATCTCTGTCCCTCTTTGAATAATGAGAGAGCTGCATTTGTCTTAACCTCCCAAAACACTGTCAATCTATCAAAACCACTTCTTTGTCTATTCATAAACTGGTATACTTATTTATAATGTCATTTTGGGAACAAAACTCGAATTGCCTTCATCACTTGCGATGTATATTCTGAAAGGGGAACTTTATATGAAGCAAGAAAAACAGGGTTCTTTGACAAACAGTTGTCAGCTCTTCTTACATAGTGTAGTGATCTCTCTTTGTAACAGAATCATCCCTAATTTCAAATCTGTCCACTGCTTGACCCTTTAGGTGATATTTCAACAAGGAGAAAAAAACCATTCAAAAACTGTTTGAAAAGCTTTGAAAACTGTTTTGTTACTTAACAGGAGATGGCTTGTCCTTTTCCAACTTGTTTGATAATCTCTGCTTCCAGGCGATTTATGAGCTCCTTCTTTGATTGTAAGTGCCATTTTTGGTTGCATCCATTCAAACTATATTTCTCTGTTTACTTAAGAGGAATTCCCTTTAAACTTCTTGGCATGTGACAGTGAGGTGACTGTGTGGCCTCTTCCCCTAAGGAAACTGCTCTTTTGTATCAATGGCTTGCATAGTCAATATTGTATCCTGTCCACTATAGGTATAGTTTGACAGACATTTCCATTTGAATAGGAAAACCAATACTTATAAATCATAAACACTAACTTTTACCTGTGTACAGACTTTTTCTTTCTTTCATTTTCTCTTTTCACTGCATCTTTTGACCGATCAATCTTCAACAACATCCAATGCTTTGGCCATCTGCTCGTAAATGGAGGAGGCCCTTCACTGAGCAAGTATCTAAAGATTATTTGATAAGGCTGCATGACAAGGGTTTGCTTGGATTATGATGGTAAGAAACCAACTTTGAAAAACACCAATACTGGCACCTCTGCTGGCAATCACCACTGTGCTTCAGAAAAACCCTAGTCAAAGTGTAGCTGTCTCACTGTAGTGCTTTGAGGGGAACTGAGATGTCATTATTTGCTTTGGTCATCTTATGACAAACTATTTGAAAGATGGTATTTGTGACTATGGAGGTCAGCACCCTTTGAAAAACAAACACTCTTTCTTCTGCCTGTGTAATGACAAGTTTGTCAGCATTTCTTCAAATTGGTCTTGTTGGAACAGCAGTTTGCTTATGATCAGAATGGTTTTTTCCAATGATATGCCTCTCTAAAGTTTCATCATTTCACATGATTTGAAAACTTCTCATGACTTCCTTTACAAGACCAAACTCTATTTTCCTTTGAATTTGCATACTTCATACTTTATCCCTGTTATGATCATTACTCTTATTCAGAAAACCTAGAGTTATCCTTTCACTGTTCAGTCAAGAACAAACCTGGACTTTTGCAATCCTTTAAGTCAATATTGGCCAGCGCCCTCTGCTTGTAAATGAAGGAGGAACCCTAACCCTCTGCTTGTAAATGAAGGAGGTTCTTGGCCATGAAAAATTACCAGTTTGCTATGACAGTGGTGTTCTTCTCTTCCTGTGATCTTTCATGCTGGAAGGAAAATGCAAGGTCTTGATGAGTGACTCTCTGTTTGCAGATATATCTCAGGCTCATGTTACATTTAGAAGCAGCTGTTCTTCTAACTGTAGATTCAAGCATTTCCTCCTGAGATGAAGTTATATTTCCTGTCTTTGTAGAATCCATAAAACACTGAAAACACCTAATAATCAGCTTGAGATTAGGGTTTATGCAGTGCTGAGACCTAGGGGGTATGGGTGGCGCGACTTAGAGCTGTTTGTCAATTTCATTTGCAAAGTGGGAGGTCAGTCATGGTAGGTTTGTAGCAGATGGAGGCTTTTTGGCTTTTTGATGATTGCCAAGGGTAAAATGCCTTAAAGCGCCACTTCCTAACATAGGGGAGACTTTTGAAACAGATTTGGATTTTCCTTTTAAAGCTGATGGGCATACCGGTATGGCTGAAGCTAGATAGGATAGTGGTAATGAGGTTTTTATTTCGACAGGGGTGGACTGAAAAGTAGAAGGGCAAAAAAAGTTTTAGGAGGGTTTTCTAGATGACATATTGACATAAGGAAATCAGCTTCTAGAAAACTCAGCTGTAGATATAGTCATCACTAACATGTAAAAAATACTGATGGCTAACAGCATATCTCTCACCTTGGCGACTGCACTGTTGTTTATCAGATAAATCTATTTGTAGTCCTGGCTCCTCGTAAGCCACATCTGAGGACAGATACATCACAGTCAAAGATACCTTCAATGTCTAACCTAGAGAAGATTATACATAGAAGAAGTTGGAAAGAAAATAAATCATCCCGTGCTAAAATCCCTGAGTTTTCCATAGAATATTATCCATCTTCTTCTTCTCAAGAAATTCCAATATAAAAAATCGACTCCACTGAGGAAAATCTTGAATATTACTCAGATAGCCCACCCAGGGGAAGTACTAGAACCAAAGAGAACTTTTGTCCTACCCCTAAGGCCGAAGAAGTTAAAGAAGTTACAGAGGTAGCCCCTGTTAATCGTGAATTGTTTCCATCTACACCTCAGGCTGTTGTACAGTATATTCCTATTGCTATTCATACTCCACTTCCGCCTCCTCCTCTTCCTCCATTCGTACATCAGATTGTTACACAACCCCCAACTCCTCCAATTGCTAATGTCCCAGCCTTTTTGTTGAACAAATACGCTCCCCTAGCACTGCCTCAAGTGTTAAATGATATGCCACAGGATTATTTGAAGATCTTGCCTAGATTCACTGGGGAAAATGAGATTGATGCACAGAAACATCTTGAGACTTTCCGCTCTTTTGCGGAGAACTTTAATGTTGAACATCTAGATGTGGTCTTAAGACTGTTTGTGCAATCTCTGGACGGTGAAGCCAGAAAATGGTTCAAGACATTGGGAAACCGTTCCATAACCACTTGGGATGATATGGAAAATACTTTTCTCAGAAAATGGGGAGAAAAGAAAGATCATGGACAGTGTCTTACTGAGTTCAATACACTCAAGAAGAAATATAATGAAGGGGTGTCAGAATTTATCAAGAGATTTAATAAGTTATATCTAAACCTCCCTGCAGATATGAAGCCTCATCAGAATGCTGCCAAAGTAGTTTTCATAGCAGCCTTTGACTCAGATTTCGGTTTCTCTCTCAGGGAAAGGAAACCTGCCACCCTAGATGATTCTCAGTCAGACGTTCTTGAGTTGGAAGCAAATTTCGCTTCCACTGGAAAATTAAAAGGGAAAGATGAACAAGATACTAGAAGAAGAGGCAAAGAGGAAGTATCAACTTCTAATCAGGATAAAGATTCAGATAAAATTGAAGAAATGAGCAAAATGATTAAGAATATTTCTAATAAACTGGTCAAGCTTGAATTGGAGACCAAGAACTCAACTCCCAAGAACTTCGAAAACACTCCAAATAGGGGTTACAATCCTCAGTATAGAAAGCCACCCCTGCAAATATTGCCAAGGGAAGCAAAAGAGCAACAGGACCAAGTACCACACCCATTGTACCTGGAAGGCCCAGTAGATGACTCCACTGAAGATGCTGCCTATGAACTGTGTTATCG
Source organism: Pinus albicaulis (assembly GCA_034641835.2). Classification (NCBI taxonomy): domain Eukaryota; kingdom Viridiplantae; phylum Streptophyta; class Pinopsida; order Pinales; family Pinaceae; genus Pinus; species Pinus albicaulis. The sequence continues at coordinate 86,294 of JAXQQM020078014.1, read as the reverse complement.
CTCGAATCTACCTTAGGCTGAAATAAGGTAAAACTTGCTACAAACATCAAATCCACGGCCGTCTCTAGCTAGCTCCGCCGAGACAGAGAGGCTCTCTGGCCCATTCCGCAAAGGCCTTCAAAGGGGCCGAGATGACCTATAATGAATACTGATTTTAGGCTAGTAAAGAGATAGGAAAGTTTGATTTTGATTTTTTGGGTTTTTGTTGAAAAAATGGGAAAAACAATTTTGGGCTCGGGGATGAGGCCAGATCTTTGCAGAATTCGAGTTGGGGAAAGGTAGGCAGTAGTCTTGATGCTTTTGATTATGCAGCGGATGGTGATCAGAATTGACAAGAGTCAGAGTGTCAGAAAGAGGCAAGAGAGCTAGAGTACAAGTGATCTCCAAGCTGAAAGCAACATATAAACTAAACAAATTTAAAGTGAGCACCTGAATTCAATAATTTCACCTCATTTCCTCATTCATTTAGTTTCAGAAGAAAAAGAAGGGAATGGCATACATTAAACATTTAAAGAACTTACAAATAACTGAGAGAACACACCATCAAGACTGAAAGCCACAAGAATCCCAACAGGTGCTGCAAAACCTCTGATCTTTCCTTAGCCAAAATGCAAAAATATGTACAATAGTGTGCCAAACTTTTCCCAAGAGTCCAACCTATCCAACCCCTGAAAATGATTGAGAAAATACATCATATAGACTATCCTAACCCCTTCCCATGCCTCTAGGGGTCGAATTCCTCCATCTAGGAGCAGTTTCAACCAATTCTAAACAAGGAGCTAAAAACTAGGCAGCCAAACAACCTGCCTCTAAAAGGAAGGAAACTGATTCATTCACTTGATTTTCACTTTTTTGTGAGTGAATCATCTAGAATAGGTAAAAGTGAGTCAAAATTACATTACAACCACAAAATTACATCAAGATAACTCAAAAATTACATCCACAATCAAAACTGGTCCAATTGGCCAAAATTCTGAGCTGGAAGATGAAAAATTAGCCAATTTTCTCTATGCGCCGCGCGCCTAAGCTCTATGCGTCGCGCGCCTTTAAGCCTATTTTTGGGGCACTTCCCGTCATTAAAATCAAGCTCATGATATCTTTTTGGAAAGCCCTAGATGTCTGTTATCCAACCCAAGTGGAATTTCTCAATTTGGAGCTCATTTGCCCCTCCAAAACTTCATTCTCCTTGTATTCATCACTAAAGTAAGAAAGAAAAGTGAAGATTTTCATGGTGTTTTTATCTTTAGGCAGCCCGTAATGTGATGAAATGTTTTAGCCATTCCTGAATATACAGATAATATACTCATAAAATCCAAAAAATGCAAATTCTTCCGTAAAGTAATGTCCTCCAATCATGTTTATCGCACGCGCTTACCTATGGTGAAAAAACCTGTTTAATTTAAAATTTTCAAAAATGACAAAAAATTCTCCAAATTTGCTGAAATTTGGAGCGAATATTCCCTATCATGTCTCATGCTCTTCCAACGAAGCCTCGGCCAAGATCCAGAGTGGATCAGGCCTCTTTTTCCGTTTCAGTGCTCTGCTCAACCTTCTCTTCAGGATCTTCATTTTTGCTCTGCAAACGTGCATGCGGGCCCAATAATGACCTTTCATATGACGGAGAATGCCTTTGTCTTTATTGGCCTTTGCCAAAAACTTCTCCGTAGTGACAGCACGATGCGGAGGCGTCTTCGATCAGCCTGTCATGTCACCTCGGTGTTCCTTCCGGTGCCATCACTCTGCCTCCTTTATTCGTCGACCCTGCTGTATGATGACGAAGGCGAGACCCCTTCCATACCCATGTGAGATAGTACTCACGTTTGGATGAAGCGACCAGGACCCCTTCCACCGGTGGAGATAGTACTCGTCGTCGTGATAACGGGCATAAAATCAGTCGGTACATGATACGGCATTCACACCGACCTCCTGAGATCTCCTTGACACATTTAGCCCCACACATGAATCAATGTCTGCCTACACCCTTGCTCATATGGTGACTTTGTTCCCCCAGAGTATGGTGCTCAAATGTTTTCTTAATTGTGATGTGTTTACTTGCCGGGAAATGAGCAAATTGGTGTATTTGTTTCAATGCCCAAATGATCACATATATACCAAAGTACTATAAGAAATACCACAGTGGAAAAGGACTGTCAAATGAGTTTGAATAGAAGAAAAGTCACACTTCACTCTTTTGGGAATTATGGAATTTGGAGATTTTACAAGTGAATAGGAATGAGTGTAGTGATGTGAGAAAGTTATTAGGAACAAGAGTGAAAATGAAATGGGAACATATATATGAGCCAAGTGAAATCAAGGACAAAGAAACAATCCTTGCATGTCATGACCATTAGGCTTTGTCGATAGAGAGATGTGGGAGTAAGTAATAGGGTTTGGGAACTAAAAGCATGGGAATGAAATGGTATTAGGGATATGGGATAATGAATATAGGATAGGGACTGTGGTAATATTGTGACAAGTATGAAAGCACGATGAGAGTGGACAAATAGTTCAAACACCAACAATATCACCAACACTTCTTTCAAAACCCTATGGAGCAATTTTGGATGTAGACATAGGGTTAAATATTTCACCTTTCAAACACCAATATTTTTGCTTTTAAACCATAACATCATAGCCAAAAATCATTGAGCAGGCTTTAACACACTTACTTGGAGGCAAATGAAGCACTGAGCATAACTGAAGGGGAGAGAATAAGCAGCTCTGCCTAGGCTCTTATGCCGCGTGTAAAAATGAGACCACACATCTCTGTGCTGGCATCACACTTTATGTGTCATATTCTGTGAGTGCAATTCAGCGCACTGCAACCCACTTCTCCATGGCTTCAAAACAAAGATTTTCGCCTTCAACACTTCCAGGTACCTTGATCTCTCATTTCCGATTTTTGTTATTACCCCTGTTTGAAAATGGTTAAATAGCTACAGCACCCAGGTCAAACCTTCTTGAAACATTTGGTTTGAGTTGATTTGATCTTTTGTAGAGAAAATGACAAAAAATAGTGTTCTGGCCTAATGCGCCGCGCTCACTTTTCTATGTGTCGCGCGCTACATAGTGCATTGTGCAGGAGGCTTTTGGAGGCCTTCCCGGTGTCAAAATTGGGCGTGTGATAGCTCTTTGGAAATCTCTTGGAGTATAATTTCCGTCCCAAGTGGAATTTTGCAATTTTGAGTCTATCATTCTGCTGCAACTCAAATCACTGAAACCTACTTTCCTATTAAAAGTACTCAATTCCTCCCGAGGCAAGCAAGATTTCAGCCCCTCCAAAACCATTATACCTATGTAAAACGTGAAGGAGGTTTTTCTGACTTGGCATGTTTTGTACAAAAACCTCTCTCAGTTTTCAAAAATTCATTTTTTATTGCTTTGAAACATCATTTGAGTGAAACTTATCCCGATGTACAAGGGTTCAGGCAAAAATGAGGAATTGTAGGGACTTAAAGGAGTGGAAGTGTTTAATAAGGTACATTAATGATAGGGGAAGGTGTATGAACATCAGGATACAAGTTTTTCTAATGATTTGTCCATCCAAGAGAAATTACCTCCAAAACCCTAGGAGAGGGAAATGGACCTTACCTAGGCACAACTGAAGCATGAACAAGCTGTAAAATGACCCAATGGAACCTGACATGATGATGAAAACCCTCTGAATGATGGTACATTCAGCTAAATGGTGACATGGACCGACATTTGGAAAACTTTGAAAAGAGTGAAAAAAAACCCTAGACCTAATGCCTAGTGACCAAATTTTGCTTGAAGACTCATTGAAATGACAAAATTTGACCTTGACACCTTAAAATCACTTTGTAAGAGCATGTTTGATCACTGAAGGAAAGCTGCAAAGGCTGACACTAACAAACTGCAAGTTGCAAATCTTGCCTTCTAAACAATGATGAAATAGAATGTCCATTGCAAGAAGAAGAAGAAGAGATCAGAGACACAGAAGATGCAGAAATTGATCACTATTGCAAATAGTTTAATTATTTAATTCAAGCACATTTCAATAGGAGATATGACCTCAGATCTTCCAGAAAGAGGACTCGCACTCAAGATCAAGAAGAGGAGCCACTTCAAAAGGAAGAATCCGCTGAAAAGGAGTCAACAATGAAGAAAGTTACAGATAAAGGTAAGAGTCCTCTAAAAAAACTTTGCAGTCTAATGATCAAACTCCTTCTTCCTCAAAAGTAGTCACTCCTCCTATTGCTGAGTCTGTATCAAAAGAAGTTAAACCTTCAGTTGAAAATAAAGAGTCAAAAGAAGTTATAATAGAAAAGTCCCCTCCTACTTTCAATTTGCAAAAAGAACTTGAGAAAGTCAAAATCCCAGTCCCTTTGACTGAACTGCTGAAACAACCTGCATATCAATCTCAAGTCACTTCTTTATTGTTCCCTCCTGAAGCACCAATAATCCTAGATAGTCTTAATCTTCAAGAAGAAATACCCATGGTAGTTTTTGGCCCACATGTCGAGGAGATAGACCCCTCTACTCCTCCTTTTTATGTGTCTCTAGTGATTCATGACCTGCTATTACACAATTGTATGTTAGATTCTGGAGCTTCCCACAATCTTATGCCTTTTTCAATCATGGAGCAACTAGGTTTGCAAATCACACATCCATATAAAGATCTATATTCATTTGATTCCAAAAGAGTTAAATGCTTAGGGATGATTAAAGATTTAGTGGTCAATCTGGCCCAAATTCCAGCAAAAAGTGTAGTAATGGACATTGTGGTGGTCGACATCCCAGCTCGCTTTGGCATGCTGTTGTCAAGGTCCCGGGGAACAAAAATCGGTGGGTCACTCAAGATGGATTTAACCTATGCCACTATCCCTGTTTTTGGTGGCCAGGAAAGGAGGTTGTACAGAGAATCCAAATTTGTCAAGATGGTGACTAAGGCTGATAGCTCAGAGAATTCACCAGTCTACAGCAAGGAAGGAGATTTCTCATGTTGGATGTTAGAAGAAGATAAAATTTTTGTTCATGAACCTTTCTTCTGTCAAATCAAAACTGAGCAGCCTTTAGAAGACCATGAAGCAGGAGTATGAACTCTACATTTTGATGGAGAAATTTTGAGAGAAGGTAATGGGGTTGGAGTGTTATTAATTTCTCCTATAGGAAAGTGGATCCCACTGTCTTTCAAATTGGAATATGAGGCTACTAATAATGTAGCTGAATATGAAGCACTGTTGCTAGGATTGCAGACAGCCAGGAGTATGGGTATACAAAGATTAAAAGCTCTGGGAGATTCTGAGCTGGTGGTTAGACAAATCAGGAATCAATGTCAAGCCAAACATCCTCGGCTGAGAGCATATTGAAATGAAGTGTGGGACATGGTGGAGAACTTATTTTCAGCATTTAATATTCAGTTCATGCCCTGGGAGTAGAATAGAATGGCAGATTCTCTTGCTGTAGCTGCTAGCACATTTCGTCCTCCTCAAAACCCTCTCTTGAGGTATGAATTTGAGGTACGTTATAGGCCATCTATCCCAGATAATGTTAAGCGCTGGCAGGTATTTGAAGATGAGGAAAAAATGAAGAGATTCCTGGAAACAGTGGGGGAATTCTCCAATATGGAGATTGATGATTGTAAAGAAGATGAGGCTAAAGATATTTCAGAAAATAAGTGGGAAGAGAAAATGGCAAGAAGAAAAGTGTTGCAACTGAAAGGAAATTTTATCCCTAGAGGGATGGTGCCTCTAGAAAGATTATTCGACAAGAATGATATCCCATTACAGCCTAGCAAAATAGTAGAAGAAAATCAGGTAGAAGATCTAAATCTGGGTACTGATGTTGACCCAAAAATTGTCAAATTATCCAAGAAGGTCCTAGAAGAATATAAGGAGAGGTATCTGAAATTATTTAAGTCTTACAGAGATGTGTTTGCATGGTCCTATCAGGACCTTAAAACTTTTGATGTTAGTATAATGCAGCACAAAATTCCTTTGAGGGAAGATGCAAGACCTTATAAGCAGAAGCTTAGATAGATAAACCCTCTACTGCTTCCTTCCATTGAGAAGGAAATTAAGAAGTTATTAAAGGCCAAAATAATTGTGCCACTGAGGTACTCAGAATGGGTGGAAAATCTGGTCCCTGTTCGAAAGAAGAATGGAGAAATAAGGCTGTGTGTGGATTTCAGGAATTTAAATAGAGCATCTTTAAAAGATAATTATCCACTCCCCAAGATGAAATACATCCTGCAGAAAGTGGTGGGGGCCTCTAGAATGTCAATGATGGATGGCTTTTCTGGTTATAATCAGGTGGCTGTACTTTCAGAGGATCAAAATAAAACTACATTCACTACACCATGGGGAACATTCATGTATGCCAGGATGCCTTTTGGATTGATTAACGCAGGAGCCACTTTCCAAAGGGCCATGGACATAGCCTTTGTCGGGGAGCAAGATAAATTTCTAGTGGTATACCTTGATGATATAACAGTGTTTTCAAAAGGTAACGATGAACACATTGAGCACTTACAAAGAACTTTTGAAAAATGCAGAAGGTATGGCCTTTCTCTCAATCCACAAAAGTATTTATTTGCATTAGAGGAAGGCAAGCTCTTAGGGCACAGTGTGACTAAGGATGGAGTAAGAATAGACCCTAAAAGAGTGGAGGTTATAAATAGTATTTCTCTCCCCAGAAATAAGAAAGAGGTGCAGGTGTTTTTAGGTCACATAAATTTTCTGAGAAGGTTTATTCCTAACTATGCTGAGATAGTTAGGCATATAACATATATGCTAAAGAAGAATAATGAGGTGAAATGGTCACAAGAATCACGGGAGGCCTTTGCTAGAATTAAAGCTACATTTGCTGAAGCTCCTATGCTCGCTGGACCAGATTATGCAAAGCCATTTATGATCTTTTCTTTTGCATCACCTCATATAGTAGCTGGAGTTCTGTTACAGAAAAATGAAGAAGGATATGAGCAACCAATTTCCTTCTTCAGTCAGGTGCTTCATGATGCAGAATTGAAATATAACATATTAGAGAAGCAGGCATATGCCCTAGTAAAATCCCTCAAAGCATTTCGCATGTACATTTTGCAGTCCCACATTACTGCATTTGTCCCCACTGCAGCTGTTAAATACATTCTAATTCAGGGAGATAGTGAAGGAAAAAGAGGGAGGTGGATTGCAAAAATATAGGAGTATGATCCGGACATCCGTCCTACTAAGCTGATAAAAGGACAGGGGCTAGCAAGGATCTTGTCAGAGTCAAACTACCAGGCTCTGGGCATAAATTTGTCTATGATAGCAAATGGAGAGTCTGAGAAAGAGAAAGAGTAGCAAGGTCTGGAAATGGCTACTCAGAAAGCACATACAAAGTATCTCAAAAGCCCATGGTATAAAGGAATAGTAGAATATATTTTAACACTCAGCTGTCCACCCAGCTGTGATAAATCAAAATACAGAACATTGAGGCTAAAATCACAAAAGTATATAGTTGCCAATGGCCTATTATATTGGAGAGATCCTTCAGGCATACTACTATTATGCCTCACAGAAAATGAAGTGGAAAATATAATGATGGAATTTAATGGAGGAATTTGTGGAGGCCATTACAGCTGGAGAGCCACAGCTCATAAAATACTAAAGGCTGGTTTCTACAGGCCAAAATTATTTGGAGATGTTTTTACTTGGGTCAGAGCATGTGATAAGTGTCAGAAATTTGCTGAGAGACAGAAGTTGGCAGCTCTGCCCCTGATTCCAGTTCATGTAAATGATCCATCTCAACAATGGGGAATAGATTTTATTGGAGAAATACATCCCTCATCAAGTGGACAACATAAATGGATATTAACAGCCACAGATTACTTTACAAAATGGGTGGAAGCCATACCTGCAAGGAACGCTACTGACACTTTCATCACAAAATTCATGGAAGAAAACATCATATCCAGGTTTGGCTGCCCTGCTAGAATAGTGACTGATAACGCACATGCTTTCAAATCTGCAAAATTTGTGAATTTCTGCCAACAGTATAATATCACATTGAATCATTCTACAGCCTACTATCCATAAGGGAATGGCTTGGCAGAATCTTCTAATGAAACTCTAGTGAGGGCTTTGAAGAAAACTATAAATGAGAATCAGAAAAATTGGGATTCCCAATTGAAATTTTCTCTATGGGCTAATAGAATCACCAGTAAGAGAGCAACTGGGAAATCTCCATATGAGTTGGTATATGGATGAGCAGCTGTGTTTCCTGTACATCTGGCTTTACCAGTGGCACGTTTCATGCAATAAAGTCAGGAGGAACCTGATGATATGGTCAGGAGAATCAATCAACTGGTAGAACTGGAGGAAACACGGGGCCAAGTGAATCAGATATTAACGGAGTATCAAGAGAAAATGAAACACATATTTGATCAACATGCAAAAGATAGAAAATTGCAGATTGGAGATCTAGTTCTCAGATGGGATGTCCGGAGGGCTGAAAAAGGAAAACATGGCAAGTTCGATCCATTGTGGTTTGGCCCATTTAAAATTGTGGAACAGGGAGGCAATAATACGTTCACATTGGAGAATTTACAGGGTGACCTGTTGGATGCCCTTGTAAACGACCAATTTCTCAAGCCCTACTTCCAATTCTGATTCGGGCAAAAGGTGGCCCGATTGTATCATATTGTATATTAGTTTTTTGTTTTATTGCTGTCTGAATGGTGCGAGTGTCATAATGAATCATGAAAGGAAATTTTTTTTGAGAGTAGAGTCCACAGGGTTTACATAAGCTTATGATCAGGAGGTTTGCAGGTTCTCAACATGTCCAAGTATGAACGCGCCATCCATAGATGGAGCCGATGTTGACTATATTAGCCCCTCCATTCAAGTTTTTGGCCTGCTGTCCCGTAGGAATCTGTTTAAAACCTCTATCGTGGCCTAAGACCTCCATATCCTGCCTATCGCTACCATTCCTACCCATGAAATACATTGGAAAAAGGCTAAAATCTGCACTTTAAAATATATCGGGCCCAACCCCTTCAGTCTTAGCCCCAGCACCTATTCCTCCCACACGACCTGGCCCTGAGACCAAACGCCAAATCCAAAGGCGCTTGCCGTATACAACTATCGGGCATGTTCTCAACCATACGATCACTCGTAGATCTGACGGTTTGCATCTCTCCCGCCTTGTGGTCCCCGCGCCCTAAAAACCACCATTTAAACAAGTTGTTTTCCCCACACCACTTTTGAAGGGCTGGCGGTTTTTCGCAAATCGCAACGATTCCATACGTTGCTTGCCACGCGTCCCAGGCCACTGTTCTAAAACCGCTCCATTTCGCGCGTTATCATTCGGTCATAGTCGCACAGCGAAATCAACGTGAGCCGTCAGATCTATAAGCCTCCATCCAACGGCGGTCGCTTGGAGTAGTTGCGCAGGTGTTAATGTAAGTCTATAGTGTCCCTGGCCCACCGTCTCATTGTTTTTCGATGCGTTTTCACCATCGATTTCCCCCAAAGATCGAACAGTCTGTATTTAAACCTCGCCACGCCATCGACCCTGTGGCTCCACGTCATCTGTCCATGTGCTCCCATCGTAGATGCGTCAGTCTCTCATCTACATTCCTGTTAAGAGGTCAAAGTCCATTGCCTTCGTTAATTTTCACGTATCCTTCCAACCTTCACCCAAAGTATTTCTCCACCATTAATATGCATTTTCCGCCACCCTGCATCATCTCACCACTTCGCCTAGTCTGCATCACCATCTCCACGATCATCACCGCATTCACCACCCCCCGTGTTTGGTTTCCTTTAATGTGTTTGTGGGTTTTGCAGGTGTATGGTGCTGAAGAGCTATCATAACTTGCGGCCACCATTACAGAAGCTGAGAACGCATGACAGGACCATGATATAGGAGAAAAATTTATGAAAAAAGATCCGGGAGCTGCTATGATATGACCATCATTAAAGAAAACAAGGATTTAAATCTATTAAACCCTCCAGGGTCATTCAAATGCACAGGTTGAACAGATGAAGAATTAATGGCGCAGATAGAGAATATCAGTGAAGAGCAGGGGATTAAAGAAATGCATTTAAGGACTTTGGGGCTATTACATACCCTTTTGGAGGAAAAGTACCAGATCAAAGACCCTGCAGATCACTAGAAATATCTTTTCATAGAAAACAATGCCCTCAAGGTTTATTGCAGCCAAATTTTCTTCAGGAAAGGACAGAAAGTTCATGAGAATTTCTCTCTATACTGTGTTCCTGAAGGGATTTTCTACCCAGTGCATTTATTTATGCTGGCAGCAGAGTACACACAGCTCAGCATGGTCATTCAGCAGTGTGGGCGTGAAAATTTTCCGCCATTTTGTTTCAATGAAACAATTAATTGTTTTCACCTACTTATTTTATGATTTTTTCTCCTTCTTCCTCTATAAAAACCAGGAAGAAAGACATTGTAAAGGGTTCCATATTTTTATCAGAAAAGTGTGCAGTGAAAGGCAATTTTTGTATACATCTTGTATAAACTTTTGTATGAAGGCTTAGAGCCCATAGGGTCTCAGTGAGGAGGAGTTCTATCTGTATTAGAGGATTCTAGTCTTTGGTATCCCACGGTATGTAACTTCATTTTATGTGTTTAATACAACATTTCATTTTATCCATCTTCTTGTATCATGTACTGGAATGCGAGTGCCTCACTGATTTTAGGTAAGGATTTATCCTAGCTGATACCCATACTTGGATCAGTCAAGTGCTTTAAATATGGCTCAGGCATGATATACTGTTTCATGTTCATTTCATCCATATTTCTACTATATTAGTTGCTTTGGGAGGGTGCTTTTAAAAATCCATTGTCATGTATGGATTCTTAGATTGATAAGCCCATATATGGTTCTGTTGTGTATCTGGGTATCAGACCAAGGTTAACTAGTATCTACTTAATATTTCTTTCACCGCATACACTTTCTGATATCTGATTTCTGTGGCATATTATTTGAATCGACCCTCTTTACAGTAAATTATCTCTTAACTGTTTTGTGCTTTTATATTAGAGCTTTGCATCTTGTCTCTGCAATATTACTTCCCCTATGGAAATTTCTGTGAGGTCTGGTCCCATTTAAATCAATTTCCTTGTTTTACAAGAGATAGCAGGAGAGCCTTTTGGATTGACACCCAAGTTATATTATGTGCTTCTTGTTATGATAAGATGTCCTAGGCACTGGTCTATGGCAACTCTAGACTGTCTCTAGGAGAGACAATATCTGTCGACAACAAAATGCATCTTTGTAGGATATTGCATTGAGTATAAAATTTACAAGTTGTTTAATCCCATGACTCATAAAATATTTGCAATTTGAGATGTCATATTTCATGAGTAGGTTGAGGAAGGATAGGAAGACAGTCATGGAGAATGGCACATTCCATTATTGATGGAAGAAATAATTGAGGATAATTAGTAGCAACAGCAAAAAGAGGAAGAAAAAGGTGATGTAGTCAACAAGGCAAGCCCGCACAGGCCTGAAGCAAACATATTTGAGGTGAGTCCTCTAGCGAGAAGATCAGGTAGGAAGACTCAATTACGAGCTAGATTGAAAGACTATGCTTTAATGTCAAACATTTTAAATGTTATAGATCCCACAAACTATAAATAAGCAAGTCAATATCATGAATGGAGGGCTACAATGAATGAAGAATTTGAATCAATTATTAGAAACCATACTTGGGAACTAGTTGAACTACCTGAAGGAAAAACACCCATAGGTTGTAAGTGGCTTTACAAACCTAAAGTTAATGCAGATGGGAGTATAGATAAGTTTAAATCTAGAATAGTTGCAAAAGGTTATTCACAGCAAGAGGGAATAGACTTTGAAGAAACCTTTGCTCCTGTAGCCAAACTGAATACCATTAGAATGTTAATTTCTTTAGCTAATAAATATCAGTGGAAGGTACACCAGTTAGATATTAAGTTTTCATTACTGAATGGTGATTTAAAGGAAGAGATTTATTTAGTCCAACCTAAAGGGTTTGTTAAAGAAGGGCAGGAACATCTAGTGTGTAGGTTGAAAAAGGCACTGTATGGTTTAAAACAAGCACCTAGGTCTTGGTACGAGAAGATTGATTCATTCTTCTTCCAACATGGTTTTCATAGGAGCATGAGTGATCCAAATCTATATATCACGCATAATAAACAAAGGAAAAATATTTTTATTTCTTTGTATATGGATGACATGATTATAACAGGTAATGTAGATGCTTTTATCAAAGAAATCAAATTGGAAATGTCATAAGTTTTTGAAATGAAATATCTCATAATTATACATTATTTCTTGGGTTTGGAAGTATGGAGAGACTCTGGAAAAAAATTTCTACTCAAGGGAAGTATGTCAGAGGTCTACTAAAAAATTTCAAGATGTAGCATTGTAAGACATCATCAACACCTTTGTAGTAGAATCTGAAGTTGTGCAGTGACGATGAATCTAAGGAGATGGATGCCAATTTTTATAGAAAACTAGTTGGTAGTATGATATATCTAACTACAATTAGACCAGACTTACAATACTCTATTAGTGTGATGAGCCAGTTTATGTCTAAACCTCTTGAAATTCATTGGGTGGCAGAAAAAAGTGTGTTGAGGTATTTTCGTGGTACTAGTGATTATGGCATTTTATAGACTGACACATCTGATGTTATTTTAGCATGTTTTTCAGACTCGGATTGGGAAGGTAACCTGGATGACCGAAGGTCCATCACAGGTTATGAATTTAGTGTTGGATCTGGGGTCATAACATGGAGCAACAAAAATAAGAGTATTGTGGATTTATCTTCAGCTGAAGCTGAGTACCAAGCATTGTGTGTAGCTACATGTGAAGCTATCTGGTTGAGAAGGCTTCTCCATAATGCAGGAGAAGAGTAGAAAAAATTAGCTATCATCAAATGTGACAACTAGAGTTCCATTAAGCTAGCAAATAATCCAGTGTTTCACGAGAACACGAAACACATCGATAGTCAGTTTCACTTTGTTCGAGAAAATGTCTAGTCGAAAGAAATATTTGTTGAATATTGTAAAAATTGTGACAATATGGCAGAAATTTTTACTAAGCCTCTTGAGAAAGCAAAGTTTGAATTGTTTAGAGGGAGGTTAGGAATTCAAGAAAATACTTTCTCCATTAAGGGGGAGAGTTGAAAATAATTAATATTATTTTGTATTAATGGTGAAATGGTTACATTGTTGTAATGTAGCTCCTTATGTTAGGATTAGTTCCTAGGTTATACGAGTTTGTTTACAACTTCCTATTCCTTTTTTATGTATTTATAGTTGTATAATTTGAATAATGAATATAGAGTGTACTCTCCATTTGTGTGCAGTCTTCAAGTGCAGTACTCACCTGCAAGATGCCTTTCTATTCAATTCAATTTTTTATCATGGTCATCGCCAGGATTAATCATTTCCACCATAAGAAGTGAGAGAGGTCATTGAAATTGAGAAATGGGTAATAGATATCAACAACCAAAATAGATAGAAATTGAGTAAGAGTTGGATTTGTGCCCTCCCCTACTCATAATTTAGGTTTTTTCCCTTAATTAATTAATTTATGTGTATGCCTATATATTTTCCTTATATTTATTTGTTTGGTAATATTCCCTTATTGACCTTATTTTCCTTGCAACTTTCATAATGATTGCTATATATAATATATTATTATTACTATTGTTATTATTATTACCTATTTTTATTTTCCTTTGATCACATTATATTTTAGTATAACTTTAATTATTTTTTAATTTGATTTATTTCTATATTAACTTTATTATTTTTCTTTTGACTTTTAATCAATTTACTAATTTTCTTTTTAGAATTTAATAGCGTATATAATAATATTATATAATTATTTATACTAATGTAACAACAAAATTATAATTTTTGTCTCTTTCTTTTCCTTAAAATTTAATATATAATATAATACTTTATTATTTTGGTCAATTGTATTCGTTCTTTCTTTTTCTTTTTTTCTATTATTTTCCTCTATTTTTTCGATTTTTCTACTTCTATCAATTAGTTTCCTTAACCTTTTTAGTATTTCATATATATATATATATATATATATATATATATATATATATATATATCGAGCTTCATACTATCAACCCCTTCAATCAATACATTTGGATCATGTTCTTTGATTCTTGCTCCAATAGGATTTTTCTTGCAATCTCTTATTTTGCTCCTATAAACTCTACCTCCTATAAGAAAAATAACTTAGATAATAATTATCCTTTCACTACCTTAGAGAAAGGAATTCACAACTTGAGGAATGAAGGTAATATCCTTTTACTTGAGGACTTCAATGCTAGAACTGCTACCAACTTATTTTAAGTAACCACTCTAACCTTGAATCCTTGTGGCTTGACGAAGATGATGACTTAACTACTAGATTCAAGAGAATTTATGAAGACAAAACCGTTAACTTATTTGGCACCGAAGCTCCTCAATATTTGTAGTTCCCAAGATTTGATTATTTGTAATGTTATTAGCAAGTGGCCTGCCTCTATCTAGATGACCTATTTACATGGTTTGGGAAGTAGTGTTATGGACTATGTGATTTCTAACACCCATATCCTTAACCGTATTACCAGCTTTGATATTCTTAAATATTTCGAGCCTCACTCTGACCACATGCCCTTTTCTTTAACCCTTCATCTTGTTATGCATTACAACCACATACATAATGCCAGTGAAATCCAAAGAGGCACTCATTTCAATCAGAGTAATATAGACATTTTCTTAAAGGAGTAAACATGGATTTAAGTTCCCTAACTTATAATAACAATATTGATCAAACTTATCACAATTTTAATACTACCCTTTCCACTACCATTAACAAGTTTTCTACTGAGGTGTCATATAAGAATATTAATAGAAATTCCAACCATTGGTATGAAAAAGACTGTAAAAGTGCTAGGAAAACCATTCAAGATGCTCCTAATGAAACTATAAAGATCTGAAATATCAGTCTATACAAAGCCCTCATTAAAGAGAAAAAACGGTCATATATTAGTAAGAGACAAGATAATCTTATTCACCTTTCTAAAGTTGTGCCCAGAAAGTTTTGGTGGAATGTGCTTGTTTTTAACTCTAAACATAATCATTCGTTCCCTTAGAAAAGTGGTACATCTATATTAATAAGTTGTATGACTCCCCGAAAACCATGGAAAACATCGTTAGCACTCATATTAAGGAAGATATATTTTCTCTTGAAGATGTTGATTCTGGGATTAATAAGATCGCTAGTGGGAAAGCTAAACATATTGAAGGATACCAAATTGAGGTCTTAAATATTAGAATATCTATCCTCATTCATCATCTCCACAAATTTCTCAATTTGGCTGTAGAGGATGGGTTCCTGAAGCCTTTGACACAAAGCCTTTTGTGCCTATATTTAAAAATGGGGACAAAAGTATTCCCTCTAACTACAAGAAAATTATGATTAGCCACATCTTAGCCAAGCTTTATGATCTCATTTTGGATAATAATATTGGCCATTGGCTTGAAATCGATGGTTAAAGAGCTAAAGGGAAAAATGGTTTTAGGAGATACCACTCGACTATCGACCATTCACTGTCAGGATCATTTCCGAGGAATGTTGCAATATTAAAGTTGAACCCTTTTGTTTCTTTGTGGACTTTATAAAATCCTTTGAGATTGTTTCTCGGGATAAGCTTTCGAAAATACTTCATGAGATAATGAATCCTCCTAATTTGAAGATTGTTGTGATTCACCTCTACGCGAAGGTTGTTTTCAAGCTTAAGACCAACAAAGGGTGGTCTTAAGATATTAAATGCAATATCAGTATTAAGCAAGGGTGTCCCCTTTCCCCTATGATTTTTTTTCTTTACATCGATAAGGTAGAGGAGTGTTTTGAAATCGTGGGGTGTAAGGGATCTAAACTTGCTGGTATTATCATTACTCCCCTCCTCTATGCCGATGATATTTTTCTTCTTACTAGAAGTCATGAGGAACTGGAAAAGCAACTTAAGACTCTTCATGACTTTTTCTCCTAGATGGGTACAACGGTTAACACTGACAAGACTAAAATCTTGATAATTAAATCCAAAAATATCACCAATGGAAAAATTTTCTATGACAACAATTACTTGGAGCATGTCTCTTCTTATAAATATTTTGGTATTGACATTCCTTATCAGCTCGACTGGAATTATATCATTGAGAAAAAGAGTATTGGTGGTTGGAAAGCTTATAATGAGCTTGAAAATAATTGTAAGGTTGTCGATATTTGTATTTGGAGTAAAAAATGGTTCCTCTTTCATACCCTCATCACCCTTGTTTTCCTATATAGTTATGAAGTATGGGGTTGCAGTATATCCAGGGAGTTGTGGAGAAATATTGAGATTATTCAAAAGAAATTCATAGCCTACCATCTCAAGATTGAGGGAAATACCCTCTATCTTATCCTCTTGATCAAATTTGGCCTCTTCCCTATTGAAAGATGTGTTATGTTTAAGTATATAATGTATAAGAAGAATATTTACAACATGGAATCCAATAGGCTTCCTAAAATTTCTTCTAAATTTATGCAAAACCCCCACTTTCACCTTAATTGTGGGTGGCATAAGGATTCCCAAGCTTGGCTCAACTATTGGGGGATAAATGAGGAGATCATCCTGGGAAGCAAGGATAGTGTCAAAGATACTATCACCTCCAAATTTAAGGATAATCTATGGGATGATAAGGAGCTGGAGGGTAGAATGGAGCTAAGATATTATAAGGAGGTGATCAATCCATGCTTGAGAACCAGTTTTTTTTTCTTTCTTACCAACTCGAAGAAAAAGATGAACAATGCTTAGATTAGAACTAATTCTCATGAGCTTTGAAGTGAAACCAGGTGGTGGTCTACTCCCAATACTATGCCCTAGGACTATAGAATTTGTTAGCTTTGCGATATTGTTGAAGCCTCGAAAATCACTACAACAACATGGCGGATGACCACCTAGTCCAGACCTTAAAGCAACTCCTTTTCCGTTTGGAATGGTGGTTCCGACTGGTTCAACTAGGTCCAGTTACCTTATCTCAATCTCCAATGGCTTTAAAATATGACTTTCATTCACCAATGGAAAAGAGGCATCAGATCAACCTTCTTGTTGATCAGGCAAGAAAGTGATCCTGTTGATTGAACAACTCTATCCATTAAAGTTTGGTTTCCTTGGGAAGAGGACTTAAGAATGTAACTTAATCTAAATGCAAAATTACCTAAGATGAAAAATAAACAACTGTCTTAACTTATCTCAATTAGGCAGACAGAGATTCAACCTGGAAATCAAGAGTGTATTTAAAAGGATGGGGATTGAAATGTTGAAATATGTCTTGTTTATAATGAATATCAAGTTAATGAAATAGTTCAATTAACTGTCATTATGGATAGCAAAACACATCCTATTGAGACCTTTTAACTGAAATAATCAATCAACAACACTCATGAAGTAGTTCACAAAATGGTATTGATCATTTAATCAGTAACTTGAATTATTAAACAATAATATGCGGAAGAAGTTCACAACATATCACTATTTATTCATCCAATATTAAAAGAAAGATTTATGAGTAAAAAGTTACCCAGAAATCAGAATTCAGCCCATAAGAGCAGAGATAAATAACAACATAAAATAGAAGAAAATTACCCATACCGACAAAAGTGCACAAATATGTAAGTAAATTGACACCATTCTTGTTATCATAAAATAAAACCAGCATTTAAAATAATAGTATTCGAAATACCAATTTATTGAATCCATTTCTCCAGCTCCGGTCTCTAATAGTCCTTTACAATGCCTAAGCTTCTGCTTTCAAAATCAGAGCTACAATAGTGCAAACTCTGTTCATTATACATAACTAAGGATGTAAAAGAAAAACCTCAATAATCCCCAGATCTGAGATTCCACTCCTCCCACCTACAACTCTAAATCCCTATTACAAAAGTGCTTTTAGAATTCCAGAATTGCAGAGGAGAGCAGCCCCTATTACATTCTGCAATCTGCTATTTATAATATTTGCAAAGGAATTCTTGAGAGGAAAGTTTGTTGAAGAGAAATCTGCCCAATCCAATTTAATTTTCTCAGAATTCCAATCTTTAATTGCTGGAGCATTCTCATTGATTAAGATCTTCTCTCCTTATATTTTCTACTGTTTTCCTGCAAAAAGAAATCAAAATAAATTAAGATGCAACGAATAAAATCAAAATACCATTTCTGACATTAAAACAAACCCAATCAAATTTAATTTAAATAAATAATTGAAAATAAAATATAAGCTCTCTATTGATGCCTGGGATGGTTTAATTGGCCAAGGATATTATTAACAAATGAATCTGCAATTAGAAGAGGCTTGGACAAATGAAAATGCAGAAAATAAATCAGAAAATTGATTTTGTTTTAGAAATTCGGAGCTTGATTTTCAGCATGATTTTTGACCCAATTAATGACCAAATCTATTATTGGAACCTCCTCAAAAATGTTCTCCTTGATTTTATCTTTCCAATGAGCCATCCTGGGCCTCATTTGGCCAAGTAAAACTCATTCTATGAGCTTCCAAAGTTGATGAGTCAAATCTGACATAAATCTGGAAATTCTGTTACTGGGTTAAAAATCAGAATTTTAATTAAAAATCTAATCCTAAATTAGAATTATATTTATCTAATAATTAATTCTAAATTAATTATTAACTAACTAATATATACAATTAATTCTAATCAATTATCATCTAATTTAGAAATTAATTAAGTTACAAAATTAAATTAATATACAAATGATTTGAAAAAGTTAATTTAAATATAATTAATATTATAATTAAAATTATATTAAAATTATAATAAATATTGTAATTATAATATAAAAATATAAAAATTAATTTACAAACCATTGGAATCAATCCAAACCCAAAACCCATAAAACAAACCATTGAAATCAATCCAAACCCATTAATTCATCCATGTGAGATTATGGAGGGATATGGTGAGTGGAGTGTGAGGTGAGGGTGATGTGAGGGTGAGTGAGGGAGGCATAAGGGGTGAAAAACTTTGTATTAAAATATTTTAACACATCGTATTTGGCTTTATCGCATATCGCAAGAACTTTGGATCGGGGTTTTTCAAATGTTCATGCTATAAAAATTGCGATGGATCCGATATTGCGATATGCAATATAAAATTTTTATTTTTATTTTTTTATTTATTTTTTATAAAAAAATTTAATGCTTGAAGAGCTATTTCATAACGGGGAATGAAGGTCATCAGGTTTTTTAAGATGTGCATGTTATTAGAATTGCGATGGTTGCGATATGCGATGTAATTTTTTGTTATATATATATATATATATATATATATATATATATAATTTTATTTTAATTAAATTAATCATATTAATTTAATTAATAAAAAATTTAATATTAGATATCAATTTTTATTTTTGGTTTTATTTTAATGAAATTAGTTATGAAATTATCTAAACTACAGCCACTCCGAAAATAAATAAAAAGAATAAAAATAGAATTTTTAACCCAGACTAGATAAATAATGAGACTTCAAAGGAGTACCATTTTCAAACTAGTTGACCAAATGAGGCGTAACAAGCGTCAATGGGAAGCTTATAAAAAATCGATTTTAACAAAGGAATCGAAACAAGAATCCAAAGAAATTGAAAAATTAACAAAAGCGTAGGATAATCAACTAAAATAAAAATCCTAAAAGGTGTTTAACCAAATTTTTTATAAAAAGGGTCCCCATTATTTGAAGTGAAGACATCAATAATGGGAGGTTATATTTTTACCACAACAATGGCGACACATGGGAGAAGAACCAGTTATCTCTGTTTAATATGAATGAGGTTTCCCCCAAAATTCAAGTAAAAATAATTAAAGAAGAGATAATTATGTTTGAAATGTTTGACTAGGTTCATTAGTCTAAATAAAAGCAAGAATCATCTAACTGTATTTTTTCTTAAAATTCCTCATAAATTAAAATATTTCAAAACTCTATATCAGTCCTTAATTAGTTGTAGAGATAAAGCAGGGGTCACTTTACAACTTAGCTTTTAAAATATACTCATTTGTCACAGGTAGAGCCATTGCTGCCAGCAAACATCTATAGTCTCGACAGGGTTACCTTTTAATCGCCAATGATTTAGAATCCCATCTCTTTAAGAATTACTAACCTAGAGATAAATCCATTTATATATGTTTCTTTTTTATTTTTATTTTATTTTTTATTATGAATCTTAAAAGCCATTGTCCTAGTTTGGTAGCCAGATAGTTGACAATGTCATTCACTGGTTATAATTGGACTGAACAAGCTGGCTTGTGATGAGACCCCTTGTTTTATAATTGTTTGCAATCATAAGCCATTACCCTGGTTTGTTTAGCAGTGTTGGTAATGTCAACCTATTTTTCCCCTATGATCATGGTAAGCAGGCTCATGATGAGACCTCTTATCTTTTAAGTTTAAATATATCTCTGGATTATACTCTAGAAAAATAAGACTCTTTGGGACAGGGAGAATCATTGACTCCTTAAGAGTTAAGAATGAAAATTTTAGAGTTAAAAGGTGCTTTGCTGTAAAGTGTCTTTACTTGGTTAAAAATAACTTTTCTTGACTGATAATAGAACTTTGAAAGATCTTAATAAAATATTGAAATCTCAAAATGATTACAATTTTGATGAAAAATAAATTTCTCCAGATTTTATGATACTTTTTCAACTTCTCTAAATTGATAATCTCTTCATTAAGTATGTCTACCTTTATAATAAGAAAATCAAACTTTACTAAGAGATTTAAGAAAAAGTTAATAGATGACTATTAGCAATTTTTTCTCCGTGTATGCCAACCATAGTTAGGTAACAAGAAGACGTTCCATATAAATCATGGAAAAGTCACCAAAATCAAAATTTAAAACCAAAGGAAAAATAAT
Organism: Pinus albicaulis; assembly: GCA_034641835.2. NCBI lineage: Eukaryota > Viridiplantae > Streptophyta > Pinopsida > Pinales > Pinaceae > Pinus > Pinus albicaulis. Next base: position 65,364 of record JAXQQM020078014.1, on the reverse strand, counting down.
TCTTATGCTAAAATGAGAAAGAAATCAGTAAAATAAATAAATAAATAAAAATGAAGAAATTTTAAAAATGGAAAGGAAAATCCAAGTTTCGCAAGATAAACTCAAACAAGAATGTTTATACCAATGTCTCAACAATATGAAGAAAGAAAATAATCGTGTAATTAATTCTTCTTATGTCGAGATTTAGAAAAATCATACCTTGCAAGGTTGTAAGTGTTTTAGGCTTTTTAGATAGCAGTGACGATAAAATTCAGCCACAATGAAAACTTTTTGTCTGATATCAATCTTCTTGTTTCAAAGCATCAACTTAATCATTTTCTAATGAAAGGAATGCTTAAAGAAAAAGCTAAAGGTTCTGAAACTTCCTGGTGTAGATATTTCAATGAGGATTATCATTGCTTCTTGAAATTAAGCCAGGAGAAGAGTATGGACTTTGAAAATATGATCTGGCGGAGGATTGGAAGCTTTTATGAAGAGCTGCAAAACAAATTTATATATCAGAAAAACAAAACTGAAACTAAAGTAACGAAATGGAAATAAATGAAAGTGGGTACATGAATCTTACCATTGGATAATTGCTTTTGATCTTACCTGAAAGGTATCAGTTTTTCCAAACTAGCTAACTTCTTATTTTAATTAACATTAAAAACATGAAGAAGTCAAACTAATCAAAATCCTATAACCCAAAGTCATTATTTATTTTATTTACACTAAAGCAAACAGTAAAATGTAAAAATAGAATGCTTAGTGCTCAAGGGAATTGAAATTAAAATAAATGCATAAAAAATGAGAATGCGAATTTGCAGTAACGAATGTTTCTCAAAATATTATAAGTTTCATATAAACTCCATAATTTTATAAATTGTCCAGAATCAAGACCAAATCCAAAATAATAAAATTTAAATATGAAAATAGAGATGTATTGAATTCCATATTTAATTATGAAATTATATATTTAAAACTGAAATATATGAGAAATCGAAATGATTTAAATATACTGCAAATTGGTCATTATTTGCTTTCGTACCATAGTGGTTTCCCACGCTTGCTTTTAAAATAACACATCGCCTTATCAAATGATTCTCATTACATGTAGAGACATGCGTTGGAGCTTATCGCATCGGCGATTGAAATAGCAAATTGTCGATATGAGATCATGCGAAAAAAAAAATATGTGCAATGAGATGTAGCGATCACACTATTGAAGAACTTTTATATTGCGAATCGGGGACAGTCATGCTGCAATTTGCAGATCGTACACCGCATCTCGCGATTTGTACTTTGCACATTGCACATTGCACATCGCAAATTTGGAATAGTGGTATGGCCATGAATAAAAATGCGATGAAGCGATTGCGATATCGGCGTACCGGAATATCGGAGAATAATCATGTTGGAAATTCCAATATCGGCGATGCGATGGATGACGTAGCTAATCGACAATTGGCGAACTTTTTGGTACCCGATGTAACACAATTTGATTCTTGCGATGCCGATATGCCATGAATGACGTGACTAATCGGCGATCGCGATCGACAATCCTAAGCACATGATGTAACAATTCTCGATATGCCGATATGCGATGAAGAGTGGACCTGATAATTTTATGATGAAAATTTAGTAACATATCGGATCTGAGACATCGACCCTTTAAAATTATGCTCCTACTTTTATTGCGATTGGTTGGACGCGATATTTTCTAAACTTGATTTGAATTTCATATCGGGTCCGGAATTATGTGGTCATCGCAATATTGGTAAATTCTTTTATCGGAGATCGGTGGTTCATGATAATGGAAGTATATTCAACTGCAAACCTATGATATGCGAAATGCGATATGACATATGAGCGAGGTAATACATCGGAGATATTTTATGAACAATTTGTTATCAAAAATGCTAAAAGCTACTTCCAATGAAATATTTCGCTACAAATGGTTGTGAAGTGGATGATGTGATATCAGAATGAAATTATTGAAGAATACAAGTGAGATGGTAGTATTGCAAACATTTTCACCGAAGTATCAGCAATATGAAAATCAAGTTAAATCCTATGATATTGCTTGAAATTTCAATTGGGTTTTTTGATGGTTGAAAGCAAAGTTAAAAATGTTCAAATTCTAATGAATCTCAAAATAAAATTTTCCTGAACCTGTTGCAAATTTTAAATGGGTTTGCTGCTTACTTGAAGTTTTGAAAACAAATGAAAATCTGCAAATAAAACAACACAAAAATAAAAATGAACTAAGAAAAGGAGAAACTAATAATAGATTAGAATGAACTTGTGAATGCGTACCTGGAAGGAAATTCTATATAGTTTTTTACCTCATGAATCTTCAAATTTTTCCTTCAATTTATCAAAAATTTTGCCTTTGTTCAAAATCATCTCATCATTTATTCTAAATCGGAGTGAGAAATTAGCGTAAATAAAATATGCTTGTTCATGTTCAGGAAATATAAAATTTACCAGAAATAAATATGAAAATAGTTTTCCCTTTTGAATTGAAACAACAATTTATTACCTCTGCTCATTTCGAATTAACTTGAGAAAAATCTGTATTGTTATAGTGATTTTTCAATAATGTCTTTAGTAAACAAATATGATGCGTATTACAACATCAAATAATAAACTAAAGGTATGAATGGGATAAAGCCACTAATTGTGGAAAAATGTCAAAATAGATTTGAATGTGTGCACATAGAAAAATGAGCATCCTTAAGGTCAGCTTAACAAATTTCGAGGAAGATAATATGAACTTCATATGATTACCACGAAATGTTAGACTGAATAATAATGATTGAGTCAGAATTAAGCTTATCATAGACAGTCATACATTTCATGGGATAATGAGATCATGAAGTTTTTATATCCTCAAAACCTTTATCATATAAATTTCAAAAGAAAATCTTAGAAGGAAATCCCGAAATTAAGAAAAGTGGCTTTGAGGCGATTGATGCCAAGTGCAACCTTAATTGAATTTAATCAAGACATTATTCAAAATAGACAGAGTAGAGGTATTGCTGTAAGAAATTTAAAAAGGAAAGCAAGAATTAAAATTTTTTGATTGGGAGAAAATGTTTTCACTGAACATGTATGAAAATGGCTGATTGCTTTGTTTTATTTTTAATCTACAGAACTGTTGAAAATAAATTAACTATATTAACTCTACTCCTATTCTAACCATATACTTGAAAAATGACTAGGTATAGTCATATTTCCAGTGTAACCATTTTCTCATTTTAATCCATGCATGTATGTACAATTCAAATGTTAGTAATAAAAATACAAATCTAATTGAACTAAGAAAATTAAACCTGAAATCAGAATGTACAACTATTGTTAGAAGCTTATCTAAAATCTCCTTCTCATGAAATTTTCTTTCCAATTGAATACCAATTGGATCATAGAAATCCGGATGAATTTCTTTTAAGGATTGGGAGATATTTAAAGAAAGAGATAACAGGCCAGATTGTAGATGTGAGCTTTTAGATTCAAAGGCCTGGAAGAAATTGTTAGTGTTATGTGTAAATGTTAAGCTATTGACAATCTTCCATGAAGGAAAAATTTCCAAATATTTTTCAAATGAATTAATGAAAAATGGATGGAAATATTTCAAATGAAATGGAAAATTATTAATTAAATTGGATTGCTCGCAGACTTATAAAAATACATTCTCTTGTTGATATTGTCTTTGATAAGATAGAAGCTTTTGATAAAAAATTAGCATTGATTGAAATTGAAATTGAAATAGCTTTTGATGCTTTTGATTATAATATAAAACTTCAATTTTCCAACAGGGCAATGTATCAATTGAATGTTTGATAATAAAGTGCTCAATATGCCAGCGTAATGTATCAAAAATATGAAAATAAATCTGATTTAATACAAAATAAGTGAGGAAACAAAAATAAAATGAAATCACTATTTGTACAACTAATGTTACAGCACAATCGGGATCGTTTTGAAATAATTTCTTTTTCACAAGGATTGGCCAGAATTATGGAATTTGAGTAATTTCGAATTCCAACTTGTGAATTAGAAAGAGATTTATGATTATGAATAGGAATGAAAGCTTGATCATGATATGAATCATAAATTGGAATATTTTCTCGAATAGTGAAATCATGAAGATGATTATCTGCTTTAGAGTGAGGATTAGTTGGAATAATTTCTAAATTGAAATGTTCCTCATTCTTAGATGTTATTTGAATTTTCTCATGAGGACTCTCTTTATAAGAATAGAAATCAACATCCTCAATGTCAGAGTAATTATCATAAATGACTTCACAAGATTCTCTAGAATTCCCTTCAATCTTATCCAATATATCCAAACACGGAGGAACAAGAATTTCATGTTCATTAATGGCAAAAGAATGATCATTAATTTCTTCTCTATCTTGATAAAAATTTAATGGTAATTCATTTAGATCAGCCTCTGTATTTTCTGAAATATCATTAACACCAAGAGGGGAAAAATTACCATCATTAAAAATATCAGGATAAAGGGAAAAATGTGAATATGAAATAATGCATTTAAAAATGTTTCGGTTTGAGAATTCTTGTGCATTGTGATCATTGTAAATTTCAAATTCTAAATTATTCCTTTGCGTACTCATGTTTTTTTGAAGAAGATTGCTTTGCTGCTCTGATTTCAGCATTTTCTCATCACGAAAAGATTCAGAAATTTGTACAGCAGCTTGCATGCTATTATTTACTTTGATTGTTGCTTGCACTTGTTGATTTGCAATCTGATTTTCTGAATTTAATAGAGAGTAACTTTCTGATTCCAATGCAGTTCTTTCTCCAAAATTGCTGTTGTCTTCTTGCATTTGATTAGAAATATTTTCCAAGCTTTGTGAAACCTCTTCATCACAATTTATTTGCACACCCAAATTGGAATTCTCATTTATGTTAAAAGGGGATGGAACAAAGCTTGAACTAATTTCATATGGATCGGGACTAGGGGGAAGAGAATAATTATGTTCAAACCAATCTAGTGATTCTTCTTTCATAGGTTCATCTTTGAACATTAAATTTTAAACAATTCAAATGAAATCGAATATTAAAATCTCAACAGATCTATTTTCTTCGTAGATATTCAATTTCATCATATACCTGATCATAATTATAGCCGTAAAATCTACAAATGAAAATTGTAACAAATTGATCCCACCGTGAATTGAGGCAACCGAAAGAGCTCTACACCGCTTTTTTCAGCCGCAATGTGAAAGTAAAAACTTTCGTACAAGATGCCTTCATAAATTCTTTAAAAATCATAATTTGAAACATTTTGAATAAATTGAAGGACATGATTAAAAAGCGTAAGAATTTTCTTACCACTCGAATTTTTTTCTCGAGACAAGAGTCTTACCACTTGTGTGAGTATTGGAAGATGCATGTCCATGGATACAACTCCAAATTGGAAGTTTAAGAGGAGCCATCATGATTAAATAAAATGTTAAAATTGAAAAGACTCCAACATACAATGAGTTTCGCAGTCTCCTTCTAGCGCCAAAATGTTGAAGCCTCTGAAAATTGTCGCAACAACATGGGGGATGACCTACCCGGTCCCTGACCTTAAAGCAGCCTCTTTTCCATTTGGAATGGTGGTTCTGATCGGTTCAACTAGGTCCAATTACTTCTTCTTCAATCTCCAAATGGCTTTAAAATATGACTTTCATTCACCAATGGAAAAGAGACATCAGATCAATCTTCTCTGTCGATCGAGCAAGAAAGTGATCCTTAAGCCGATTTAGGGCTCAACCAATCCACTACTAAAGTTTGCTCTCTTTGGGAAGAGGACTTAAAAGAATGTAGAAATTAATCTAAATGCAAACTTATTCTAAGATGCAAACAAAAGAAACTATCTTAATCCCTATCTCAATTAGGCGTATATAGATCCAACCCAACCAAGAGCAGTATTTAAAATATTGGGATTGAAATATGTCTTGCTTTATAATGAATATCAAGTTAATGAAATAGTTCAATTAATCGACATTATGGATAGAAAAACACATTCTATTGAGACCTTTGAATCTAAATAATCAATCAACAACATTTAGGAAGTAGTTCACAAAATGGTATTGATCATTTAATCAAGAATTTGAATTATTAAACAATAATATGTGGAAGAAGTTCACAACATATCACTATTTATTCATCCAATATTAAAAGACAGATTTATTAGTAAATAGTTACCTCTAAATCATAATTCAAATCCCCATAAGAGTGACAGATAAATAACAACATAAAATAGAAGCAAATTACCCATAACACACAAAAGTGCACAACATAGTAAGTAAATTGACATCATCTCGTGTATCATACAACAGCAACATTTAAAATAATAGTATTCTAAATACCAATTTATTACGAATCCATTTCTCCAGCCTCCTTAAAGTCCTGTACAATGCCTAAGTTTATTTTTCAAATGCAGTAGCTACAATAGCTCAAACTCTCTTCTTATTATCCATAACCCGTAGATGTAAAAGAAAACCCCAATAATCGTATCCTGAGATTCCACTCCTCCCACCTCACAACTCTAAATCCCTATTACAAAAGTGCTGAGAATTCTGGACTTTGCGAGGAGAGCAACTTCTCTATTACATTCTCGAATCTTCTATTTATAATATTTAAAAGGAATTCTTTGAGAGGAAAGTTTGTTGAAGAGAAATCTGCCCAATCCAACTTACTTGCTTTAGACTCCAATATTTAATTGCTGACATATTCCTACTGATTGAGATATTCTTCTCTTATCTTTCTACTGCTTTTGCTACAAAATAAACCAAAAATAAATTAGAGCAAATTTCAATAAAATCAAAAAATACCATTATATGCCATTAAAACAAACCTAATCAAATCGCACTAAATAAATAATCGATAATAAAACATAAGCTCTCTATCGATGCCTCGGATGGTTTAATTAGTTGCCAAGCATTTATGTAAGTGCAGATCAACATATCTAGATATTATTAACATAGATTATCGAAGATGAACACGAGAGGCTCAGATCTTCACGTGTTTGACACAACCTGCCTCGCTTCTTTCGATGCTTACAATGGACTTTAGAATGATCCGATGCTACAGCTTTAGCTTTAAGACGACAGCATTTAGCTCTCAGACACATATCGGTACCACCACGCAGGTTGCTCGAGAAGAGGAAAACGACATATGTGCCTAATGCTGCATTGCCTCGTGCAACCGTATTACCACCGGAAACCAACAAAACATACAGAAAGTAGATAAGTAAACACAGCCCGAAAGGCGTCACACGCTGAAAACCTGCGAACCATTAGAGAGTAGCGTTGGCTCCTAGAGTGTCCCGCATATTCATCAAGCCTGGATTTCGCGCCTGCTGTCGCCGCTGAGTCGCCGGAGCTCGCTCAAAGCAACCGTGCGTACGCGGTCGTGCGAGTCGCCGCATGCCTCCTGACATATGTGTGAGGCATATTCTCAAATCGCTTGACCAATTTCCGCAGCTGGCGGCGTCGGCGGGAGTTTCGCTAAAGAGCTGTTGAAAGCAACTCAATCGTTGTCGAAGTTCAAGCCGTGTTCCGTGGCCGACGCTGCCGGATAGCGTGCGAACAAGTTTCTTCGACCGCGACTGCTCGCACGCTATCGCCTTTCGCCAAAGACAGTATTTCATGTTTCCAAGCCACCACTTTGGGCTTTGCGAACCGTAGTTTCATGCTGCTGAGGAGTTCTCGATCGACCAACCGCCGACTTCTCTTTCACTCGATGGTGTCATGCCGTCCGTTCGCCCAGCGAGTTTCCACTTTTCTTCCAACACCAACGAGCGTCGATTGCGCCTCGCGACACAAAGGCTTTGTCAGTCGGTCTCTGCCTTTCGGGAGGCTCGCGAGGCTTTTACCAAGGCCACGATTAAGACCGCCCATGAGTCCGGGTCGGTGAGAACAGAGATATCGTCCCGCAAAACGAGAGCTCAACCCTGACTTAGAGCAGGAGGCCACCTTCGAAGAGAAGAATGAGAACGAAGGAAGCAGAAAGTTACAGTATAACAAGAGGTGGGAATCGGGTGACAGAATGTCGCGAATGGCCATTTCGAAAGCCATACGTGCAGGCGTTGCCACTGCTCCTTCCGCTACAGTCAAGCTGATGATCGCGAGATTTCTCTTTTTCACGTATCCGACCCTTCGCGACGCTGGCAACTTTACCGATCCTCTTAATGCGCTGCGACTTTGCTATCGTTCTCATTAAGGATCGACGAACTCATGGTGAAACCGTCATCCGCTCGCTATCGTAAGGCCTCCACATGCGTAGTCAACAAACCCGTTACTCCCGATCCGCTCGATGACGTGATCATCTGTCACCTGTTCGACGGTGGGCACCCCAGACTGAAATCTCGCCTTTGGAGATGTAGTGTAGCATTGATCTCTGAGCTGCTATTCGTAAGATCCCCGCCAACACGTGTCCAAGAGCGTAGCTCGTTGTTCATCGACATGTTTCATGGCGGTCCTGCGAGAGCGTTCGCTACGGGATTGAATTATGACACCGCCGAGGCTAAAGGCCAGGCACGGCACGGATCTCTCGTGACTCGCAGCCTAGCCTCAGCAGCGACTACATTTTACCCGCCCACATAAGGGCCGATTCTTCGAGTGTGGTTTATGGCTAGCGGAGTCGCCTTCCACAACGCTACACTTTTCCAAGTCGTATTAAAAGTCGCAACCCTCGTCTCTAAGCGCTGCGAATTCAAAGGCATTGCTATTCGGTAGTTTTTCTCCCAAATTTCTCGCTTTAGGATGTGTATATTCTCGCTCGTCTCATCTCGTAGAACACCCTCACGCAGCTGTATCGTGTCTTTCGGTTTCTCGTCGCAGCCACTCAAAATTAAAACTATACGTATCCTTGGGCGTGGACATCACATACCTCGTGAGTGAGTGAGCAGTGTTTCGCAGGGCATTTTCTTCGGAGGAACTCACGCATGTCTGCGAGCCCAAAGATACCTAGAATTCTGCAGCCATTGGGAGTGAATGCTCACCTTTCTCCTTTACACCAGTGTGAGTTGTTTCTGCGATAGCTCGTACAATGACGACTTTTTAATCTCATCGTATTTGCCGAATGCATCGCGCTTTTTGAAAACACGATTGTTTCTTTCTTTCCGTACATTCCGCATTAAGAAACCTGACTCGTTCCTCCACAGAGTATTTTCACCACGGTGTTGTTGAGCAGTTTCGAACTGCGTTGTGTAATAGTGTCGTGATTTTGAGTTTCTTCCGCCTGGTCCGACCGTGGAATATGCATTCGTTGCTCAGTCGCGCATTGCTTGTCCGGTACATAACCATCGTAAAAGTTAGGATCGATGGTTTCCTCCTCGTTGCTTTCGCAATTGGGCACCGAGAGGGTCCTCATGAACCCCTTGTGTAAGATTTTCCCAGGTTAGGACCTTCTCGAAGGAGCCATAAATGCCTCGACCTTAGCTACAGATTTCCGCCCAAACATTGTCATGCCGAAAGCGCCTTGTCACGTTCATCTCTATTTTCCAACAGTGAGCGTGCAGTCTTTACGCTGAAAGATCCTCCTGTGAGCTTGCCCAGCTCTGCTGGCAGTATCCACGTCCGTGCATTTCTAATTGTCTTCCACGAGGACGGACGTTGAGGGTGCTGATGAGATCCTTCGAAGAGTTCATCTGTATGGGGAGCGATTCCAGTATTCTCCATTGCCGCCGTTCTTCCACGCCCAAGCCCGTAATGACGAACTTTAATTTACCGGTTGTTTTGCAAACCACTGCTGCAGGTTGTAGATTAGGAGATTCAATTTTCGGGAGTCGTTTGCCAGCCTCCTCGCAGAAAGATTATGCCCATTTCCTCGAGCTCCCGTAGACAAAGTGGTTCCGCCGAATACAGTCGATTTTGGCTCAAAGCGAAACTCATATAGGAGAGTCACAGGACGCCGCTTATTCTAACCAGCTCCTTCGCGTGCTATCAGCTACCGCATATTTAGCTTTCCGCAGCCGTGCACACGGGTGTGCGCTTTCGAGAGCCATCTCCACTCACGCTTTGCCAGGCGCCGCATGCCTTGGTTGGCTGTCCCCTGATCCTCAACCCTATCACCTCTCCGAGCTTTAGGCTTGCAGACTTTATCCCAGGTGCAGAAGCGCTCATTTTCGAAGCTTCTAGAGTTGCCGCACTCGTGAGAAAGTTCCGCTGGATGGTCCTCGCGATCTTTCCCAAGGACACCGAGGAGCCGAAAGGATCGACAGCAAGCAGTGAGGAATAGCTCGAGGATTGTCTCCCGTCATGACCAATGACCCAGCCCGATTGAGGAATCTGCATTGTCCGTGATTAAACATTCGTACTCAATAGCTTTGGTGATGAGCTTTCCCGCAACGTCATTTACGCAAGGTTTGTCTCGTGAGGGAATACCGGATACTTGGATGGGAGAGCACTTTTCACTTAAAACCAAGGATATCGTTTGGCGTCTCGAACCGCTAGATGGTGTTAAAAAGAAAATCGAGATTTTCAAAGTTAAAATCCATACCCGAGGCTTGACCTGAATAGACATTTAGAAGGTGCTTAAAACCTTTTTGCTTTTTTGGTTGTGTGGGGTACCATACAACATAGTGTCATCCACGAACCGTTGATGATGTGGCTGTCAAAAATTGCTTTAACGATCACACATTTTATAAGATTCTTCTTCGGGTCGACTTAATGAGTCACTCGAGGCCTTCCATAAGAATGACAAAGAGGAAAAGTGGAGACAGGGTCCCTCGCTCGATGCCCTCGAGGCAGCTGAGAGGGGGTTCCATTGACTAAAATCGAGGATCAAGTGATTTGATCGTAGCTAGATCCAGTGATCCATCTCGGGTATCAAGCCAAATGTCTTTTGAGCACCGTTTCCAGATAATCCTCAACTGTACTTTAAGTCGTAGGCCTTTGAGAGTGTCCACTGAATTATCAAAGCTAATGTGAGCGTAATCGCTAGCGTTTATGAACCATCTTCATGGCGAGCTAGCGCAACAACTGTCCATGATTTGTCGCCTCCTCACACACACTGCTTGTTTCTCAAGAGCTATTTGAGGAGAGCAGGGCTTTAACCGATTTGCCACATCTTTTCGAGAGGACGCACGCCATTTACAAGAAAGCACAATGGGCCTAAATTTGGAAGGGAGTGCAGGCAACCACTTCTGATTAGCAAGCTATGAACGGGGAGTTCGAGGACTTCAGACGATGAAGAGGTCTTAGAATCTTCACCACCTCCAGCATGTCGTCATTTTACACGTCAGTCCCAGGGCAGCCTCCAAAGAAATCCACGGTGTAGCTCATCCGCAGTCTGGAGCTTCACAATGGCCATTTTCTGGACGCGTCCCTCCACTCTCCGGAGGGAGACAGATCGCTCTAGGGATGTTTTTGCTCTTTCTTCCGTGATGAGGTTGGTGCAGGCGGTGTGAGATTACTTTGAGCATGGCTTCCTGATCGATCAAGCCCGGTTCAGGGATACTAGCGCCTGAAAGTCGATTTCGAGCTGATAGGCAATGTCCTTCGGTGCGAGTTAAGAGCATGCCTCCACGCTCTCCTTGAATTTCCACATTTCCAAGTGACAAATGCACCGAGAAGGTCCAGGAAGCTGCACCATGCGAAGAACTTAGTGTCTCTCTGCGCTTCCTCTCGCCACTCGACATGGCATTTACTTGTTTCCAAAGAATTTCTTCTTGCTCCACATCGTGCCTGGTCTCATTTCTTTCATGAGTTTCCCTTTCCACGCCGATCGACTTCGTAGATATGCTGCCCTGAAATCCAATTATTATGGATCTCTTCCGGTCTGCTGCAGCTTGGCGTTTGTCTCCAAAACATTGCCAAAGACCTCTTCGGTTCCAGGATTTTAACTACGTTTCTTTAATGAACTTGAGCTGTGCTTTGCACTTGAACATTGCTTCCTTTGTAGGCCAGCAGGTACTTTCCACTCAAGTTTTAATGTTGCGTGGAGAAAGTCCTTTGTGAGTTAACCTTAAAACCTTCTCAAAGCGAGAAGGGCTCGTTTCTCGTACACAAATCGAGAAGCCATGTCGTAAGATGGGCCATGGTCCCATCCGACCCGAGGGGAGGATATCCTCAACTCAATGATGTTCTTCAGGAGAAAACTTCGCAGACCAGTAAAGTTGCCCAACCGAGAAGCTCACGAGTCTGCCTCCTCTCACTGGTCCAGGAATAAGCCACCCATGAGGCTCGAGGCACAGATCCACCAAGTTGGACTTTTTCGACCATGAAGGAATTAGCTGCCAGGGCATCGTCGACAGAGCTCCGTGCTTCTTTTCCCTGAGAGCAGTTATCATACTGAAGCCACCGCCATAGATGGCTTTGGGAGGTGTAGTGCCTTTATGCGTATTGCTGGGATGTGCGTGAGCATCAAACATTTTTATCTTCCGTGACGCCAGAGGGCAGACATTGGCAACACAAGTGCCTTTTTTCCTACCATTCGCACTTTCCAAGCGCCGTGGAAGTTTTTAGAGGCTTTTCAACATGAATGAGACGAAAGATTTCCGTCAGTAGAATGGCTAGGCCTCCACTCGTCTTGTTTCCTTCAACATACCTAGACGCTCGAGGATCGCTTGCCCGCACGCTTATCACGTCAATGAAGTTTTCCATCTACGCATTTGCTTCCTCTTGAGGAAAACCATCCGGTTTTTCTTGCATGATTTTCTCAAGAGCCTCTGCTTTCCTGAAGGCTGCCCACCCTTCTTGCATTCCAAGAGTAGGACGTGCACCTGTCAATCGAGAGCTTAGGATGAGAAGGAGAAAGACTCATGCTTTCATCTTTTCTCACTTAATAATATCCACCCAATTCGTTGTTGTTATTAATCAATAAGCGACCTTTCTCGTTTTTCCCAGGCTTATTGCCATTGTGTGGTGTGATTTTTGGACGGATGCTCAATCTTTGTTTTCGACCAAGCCATTCTTTGATGATGCATCCGGTCGTTAGGGAATAGGTGGAACACCACCACTTTTTTCTCAGATACGTTCCTTCTTCACCGCCCACTATTAATTGATTCAACTCTTCTTCTGTGATTCATTTCAATCGCGCCTGTTTATCGATATCATATTCATCTTCCACTTTTGTTCTTCCATACTTACCCACCAAATTAATGAAGTTAACAGTTATTAGTCCTGCTTGCTGCTGAATTACCGCTTTGATGAGATTTTTCATCAAAAAATTTATATGTACATCTTTAGGTTTATTGAATAAACGCTGTTAAATTAAAGACGACGAACAGAGGCTGACTTCTGATGAAGGTACGGTTTTTAATGTTCGAGCTCACGTTATAATTGCGCATTATAAAGGTTCGCTATTTATAGTCTATATGTTAATGGTACTGTGAATAATCAGAATTAACACGATGGCATCGTTATACACCAGTAACAGCAACGATGAATAAACCAAATATTTGATATTAGAATAATTATTAATACATTTTAGTAATACAGACCAATAATTTACATGAATGGTAATTACGTTTATTGTTGCTCTTAACATTTAAAGAACACATTACGCGATACAATAAACGATTTATCAAACAAACACCTTTTTCCGGGAATATAACGTGATCCGGTAGAGGGATCAAGAATGCGGCTACATGCCCACTAAAAAAATATCAAATCAACATTATAGTTATAAGAGAGGTTTTTCCACGATTAATTTATAAATACTACTGATTATAATCAATCTGCTGTTTATTTTTATTCAAATATTCATCATAATTATTTACATCGCGGGAGAGATAAAATGCAACATCTAAGGCTGAGACTACAAAGAATCCCATCCCATTGAGGAGATCTGATACACCTTCGCTTCCTCCTGTGCCTCTGTAATATAAAAATTCATTCAAAAATTTATCTTGTTCGTCCTGTTGGATGTCATGATACCGACGACCGCTAATGTCTTTCAACAGACTTTTATTACCATTATCAACAATTACGCATCCAGATTTATACCATTATTGGTTGCTGTTGAGGCAGAGTTGGGTGTCTTTACGCTTCAAATAACTGCATTAACTTACTTGAGGTACTGAATGCGAATTTATCTTCAGAATAAAGATCGAAGCATCATCATAAATAATATTGTGCGGTATCATCTCATATTTAACGCGTTTCTTTGTAATGGCAAGAGATATCCATTTAACGCCGTGCGGCAGACGATAACCTTTTTGAAGACGGTTTGCAGAATGACAGTTCAGGTTAACTGCTCATGAATATTCTGAATCTGGTTATAGAGAAACCGACCAGACAAAACGGATAGTACTTCATCGGCTTTAGCACCTGCTTCGGTGACGACCAGAGAATGGCGGGATGCAGGCGACGGTGAATTTTTTCACGATTCCACTTTAGCCCTTCGATTATAATAACCGGCAATAGCTGAACGGCAATAAATTTTTGCTCGTACTGCCATCTGCTGATAACATATCCACACCACAACCTGCACTGTAAAATTAATGCGATAAATAAATATACGATCCACCCGTGGATTTGGTTTGTTGATAACCCACAATACTGAAATTTTTATTAATTTCACCATGGGCTTCAGCGACGCGATACTTTATCCCAGACCACTGACCGTACGAAAAGAGTAATATCAATCCGCTTTATCCTGAAGAGATGTCGAGCACATTATTCTTCGCACCATAGACGCCCGGTTATCGTCAACACCACATTACCAGTATTTTCAATTTTCGATCCAGATTTTCAACTTTTAATCTTTCGACCACCAGCATAATTTTTCCTGATAGTTCATAGCCTGTCATTTTAATTTTTGAGTTAAACGATACTTTCACCGCCACAATTTCGAGGATCAGCCCGCGACACCATGACCAACATCAACTTTATGTTGTTTCAGATCCCGGCTCAAATCACAAGCAACAATTAATTAATAAATATTGTATTGATTAATTTTTCCATTTAATAGCTGAATTATAAAAACAAAGAAGAACCAAATTGATTTTGTTTAAATTATTTTTCATTTTTCATAGCCACCACTAATTTATTAAAATCATTAATAAAAAAAGAACCCCTCAGAAATGTTCTCCTTGATTTTATCTTTCCAATGAGCCGTCCTGGGCCTCATTTGGCCAAGTAAAACTCATTCTATGAGCTTCCAAAGTTGATGAGTCAAATTTGGCATAAATCTGGAAATTCTGTTACTGGGTTAAAAATCTAATCCTAAATTAGAATTATATTTATCTAATAATTAATTCTAAATTAATTATTAACTAACTAATATATACAATTAATTCTAATCAATTATCATCTAATTTAGAAATTAATTAAGTTACAAAATTAAATTAATATACAAATGATTTGAAAAAGTTAATTTAAATATAATTAATATTATAATTCAAATTATATTAAAATTATAATAAATATTGTAATTATAATATAAAAAATATAAAAATTAATTTACAAACCATTGGAATCAATCCAAACCCAAAACCCATAAAACAAACCATTGAAATCAATCCAAACTCATTAATTCATCCACGTGAGATTATGGAGGGATATGGTGAGTGGAGTGTGAGGTGAGGGTGAGTGAGGGAGGCATAAGGGGTGAAAAAATTTGTATTAAAATCTCTTAACACATCGTATTTGGCCTTATCGCATATCGCAAGAACTTTGGATCGGGGTTTTTCAAATGTGCATGTTATAAAAATTGCGATGGATACGATATTGCGATATGAGATATAAAATTTTTATTTATTTTTTATAAAAAAAGTTAATGCTTGAAGAGCCATCGCATATCGGGGAATGAAGGTCATCGGGTTTTTTAAGATGTGCATGTTATTAGAATTGCGATGGTTGCGATATGCGATGTAATTTTTTGTTTTTTATTTGTATATATATATTTGTATATATTAAATTTTATTTTAATTAAATTAATCATATTAATTTAATTAATTCAAAATTTAATATTAAATATCAATTTTTATTTTTGGTTTTATTTTAATGAAATTAGTTATGAAATTATCTAAACTACAGCCACTCCGAAAATAAATAAAAAGAATAGAAATAGAATTTTTAACCCAGACTAGATAAATAATGGGACTTCAAAGGAGTACCATTTTCAAACCAGTTGACCAAATGAGGCGTAACAAGCGTCAATGGGAAGCTTATAAAAAATTTATTTTAACGAAGGAATCGAAACAAGAATCCAAAGAAAATGAAAAATTAACAAAAGCGTAGGATAATCCACTAAAATAAAAATCCTAAAAGGTGTTTAGCCAAAAATTTTATAAAAAGGGTCCCCATTATTTGAAGTGAAGACATCAATAATGGGGGGTTGTGTTTTTACCACAACAGATACTAAGAGGGTGGAGGATGAAAAACAATTTCTTTTAGATTTTTCGACCCTTACTCACATCTGCTCCCATTTCCCTAACATCTGTCACACTTCAAATCTTCTTGACTTGTTAAGTAAATACAACTATAGTGATCTTGGTGCACTCCTTTCCTTTATGTTTTAGAGCAGAAATAAGTTTCTAAGGAATTACAATTAGATTCTTCTTCTTCTTCAGGTCTGATACACCGCATTGGTCTTGGTGGATATTAATCGTCATCATAATCATCATCATCATCATCATCATATATATATATATATATACCAAATTATTTTAATGCTTCATTAAATATAAACTAAACATTCACATAATGTTCTAATGTTGATTAAAATAATTTTTATGTTTTAACGACTAATTTTGGAACACGATGCATATCTCTTATTTAATCCTAATGGTTAGATCTATTTTTTTCGACTTAATCCTGAGGATGAACCACATTAGAGGGTTAGAAACATCAAACAACAAATATTGATGATGGGATTAATCCAAAAGTCAATTTCAAAGAATTAATATGGATCACAAAAGTGTGAGATCAAAAATCTTGTCGTATTGTAAATATTAAATTTTATTCTACTTATTAATTACATTTAAATATGGTTACATAATCATTATTTTAATATATATGGTGAAATGGATGTTAATTTATAATTATTATTTATATGTTATATCTTTTAATGTGATATGTATATTATGATTTTCTTTTATCTAAAAAATTGTTCATAGTTTTATTAATAAAAACAAAATTACAATATATAAAAGTTTGGATTAAAAAATTATCTACATTTAACACATATACATATATAACATGCCCCGATAACCTCATGTAAAAGTATATATAATTTAGAAAAATGTTACGAAATTAACAACATGTAATAATTTGTATTCACTATTCCATATTTCTTAAACTGACCATAGGATAACATCATCATCATTACATAGAGTAAAAATTAGGAATGGAATAGTTAATTACATAACCATTAACAACCATTGTTATGGCATATTAACATAGACTCCGTGTTGTAATCTTACATCACTATCATTATTCATTTTATTAAGCTAGTGAATCACTCTTTGATGATGTAAGTAATTCATCATGTCAGGAAGAAAAAACAAATAGAATGGTATAAGAGGAAAACACATCATTGGACACTGATATACCCTAAAAACCATGTAGGGTGAATCATCCAGATCTTTTAACTTCAAGGATGCATTCATATTTTCATATAAAAAAATATATTAAACATGTAACTTAAACCACATGAAAAGAATTAGAAATCATAAGCAAACATGGGATGAAAGACACAACAATTTGATTATGGAGTTCGCCCAATGTGGGTTATGTCTCCGGGCCCTACTCAAAATTTGGGAGGCCTTCTTTCATTAAGTGACATTAAATAAATCAATTATAAGGAACTTTTACAAAAATCACCCTTATACCTCTAATTTGGATGATGGCCTGAAAATGGAGACCTCAACTGGAGAAATAGGCTATGTGGTTGGATTCCTAGCATGAAAATGTGCAAAATTGACTATAAAATTATCAAATGATGAAACTGGCACCTATGGCCCTTTAAGGGAATATTTTCAACATCTCCAAGATACCCTCGCTCATGGTTCCACTAGCCATTTCCACTCTACTCCTCCACCGTTGGTCATGAGCTAGGAAAATGAGGGTAGGTTATATATAAAAAAGTGGGTAGACATTTCAAAGCCAGCCCCACTGGTGGATTAGTTGGCGGTCAAATTGGGTAAAGGATGGTTGGGGGTTCCAACCCCACCGACCCCCATATCTCTGTGACCATTTGATTAAATATCGCAGGTTGTTTTTTTATATATAGCGACGGTTTTAAATGGATCATCAACTAGCGGACGAACCACCCAATTGGTGCGGGTTCAAATTCCATTAGTCCAACATGTATAGTGTGGTATGGTTGGAGGGGGTGGTGGCCCGAAAACCAACCTTTGTTATATTATATATATTTATAATAACATTTCTATCTCTGAAACAAATTTGACATACTTGCATCTTAGAACTTGGAATAAAAGTTCTCTTTGAAATAGCCTCACATGCCTTCATGGCTTTGGAGTCTTTGCCATTAAATTGCACATAACCAAGACCAAGATTCTTGGGTCGTTCCTCAACCGAAACAGGTTCAACCATACCTTGTGCATGCTTGCCTAACCCTTTGCCTTCGTAGCCAATTTTAATCATTAGTTTGGACCCTATTCCCCCTGTATACTTTTTGAAAGAACCAACACATCTTTCTAATGAGGAAACTAAAGACAAGTTAGAATGGATTAGCTCTTCCTCATGAATTTTCTTGGTCAGAGCCTCTTGGGCTTGATGGAGTTGCCTCTCCATATCATGCAATATTTGAAGAATTTCTTCCTTCTCTTCCTTCATGGCAAACAACTATTCATGAAGTTCAGTACTTTCTCTTTTGTCCTCAAACAAAATCTGCACCATGTCCTTCAATATAATAAAGTCATGCTTCAGATCATCGTCGAAGAATCTTGTGAAGGAGGAAACTTCACTTGTGTAAGTTTTCATTATGATTTCAATGAACAAATTAACTTCAAAAAATTTCTCGAAGCTTTAAAAACCAATGAAAAACTTTTTTTAACCAAATGGTTGTAGAGACAAAATCTTATTTAAGCAGCCAAGCAACAAACAAACTCCAAGAGCTTCTTAACCAACAATCATCAAGAGGGTTTGTTCCAAAAGTGACCTTGAGGTCCCTTGGGGTAAGGAATACGCCTTAATGGCTTTTCTTCATTTTTTGTCCTCTCCGGGACTTATCTAATCAGTAACTATCCCCAAATCTCAAGTAAACTCAAACAACAATCAATTTGCAAACAATAAAATAGTCAATCTTTTACATTGTTTAACACCTTTCAAGCTATAAAATCAAGCAACCAAATGCTCTGTCAAGAAAGAAACTATGCTCTGATAGCAACCTGATCTGAAAATGGTCTTGATAACTTGTATGTATTTCAAGAACCTACCACTTAATTTTAATTATAATGATCTAGCATGTACTTGACAATTTTACAGAATTATTTACTTGAAAGTGGTGTATGAATTTTTATTTGTTATGTGTATTAAGTTCATTTGTTTTTGCTGAAATTTAGCATGTTTGATAGCAACATAATGTAGCAATTAATCATTCAAACACAACAACAATTTTAATCTAGGAGTTCACCCGAAATCTCATGGGCTACATCTCCTTTGAGCTTTGTCATCTGACTCGGCTCTTTGGGATTACGGTAAGTTTTTTACAAAGTAAATACTTAATTCCAATGAATAAAAAATGATCCAACAGACTAAAAATACCATGAATATCCCTCAAATGGCTATCCAAACTTTGAAAATAGCTTTAGGCTCTTATTGACACGATTCCTTTTGTCGGTGCACTAAGCTACTCTAAGCTTATAAATGGCACAAAAATCCCTTAGAATTCTATTTCTGTCACTAAAACCACTCCTTATATATCCAATACACATCATACATCAACTTTCAACTGATAAATTTCTCAAATTGAGCACTGCGTTCCCCAAATAGGCTATCCTCTACGGTTTGCCCAGGGCTGCCCAGAACTTCACATTAGCTTTTAGAGCTCTAGAAGTTCTCACAATGTTCTTAAACCACTTCCATTGGTTCCAAAATGTATTAAATAGTCAAGTTAGATTATTCATTCATAAAAAACGGCCTCCTGCTGCTTCGATTTTGCCTCAATCATCAATCGACACCCCTTGGCACTCGGGTCAAGGAAGACATCTCTGCTGCGTTTTCGACCTCTAGAAGTCTTAAAATATTACTAAAACCTCTGTAATTAGATTAAGAATTATGTTTTGAGATAATAATGACCACTGGTTCACTGCAAATGGTCTCAAATAGCTCTTTCTAAGCCCTACACTGCTGCTGGAAAAAGCTGGCACTAATGAACCCTGAAACTTTACTAAAGCTTTTAGGCCTTACAACGTCCTCTAAAGGATCTTAAAAAAATTTAATCAGATTCAGAAAATTTGAATTATCTAATTAAGACTATTGGAACTTTTGAAAAGGACTCTAACTCCCCTGGTTAGGCCTTAAACTGAATTTGTCTCATGGTGGCCCTAATGGCTCCTTCATCTTCCCTGAAGCAAAAGCTACTGAATATCACCACCATTCACCCTCCATTCGACCTGAAACCTATCCCAAAGTCTTCTGAAGGTCGAAGCGACCCAAAATTGACTAAAATTTCATCCAATTTGGTTCAATAAGGAGAGAGTTATGACCAAAACAACTTTTCCCCAATTTCCTCCACTAAATGTAGGGCATCTGCCAGTTAACTCCACTAATAGTGGAAGTCTGCCTAAATTTGGGAGCGCCTCCAGAATCTCCGCCATATTAAACTCCACTTAACTGAAGCTTAATTAAATTAAACCTGATATTAGACTCCTTAATTACTCTTAACATTAAACTCCCACACTGGTCATATGATGAGGTTCTGTGGGAGGAGGGTTGGTCCCTCTGTGCTCCATTGGACCCACTTGACATTCAAAGTGCAATAAATTCTTCATACGGTGTCTGTTTTTTGAACCATTTGTGGCTGCAGAATCAGGAAGACGAGACCTATGAAACCATATTGGTTTCAACCCAATCATGTAACTATGAATTTTGAGCTAATACTTAGGTCCTTGATCCAGTTTTGATCACACCTCCCAAATGAGAAGCTTTTGGACCCCGAAAGCTCTCTTAGACTACTAAAAATAATCTGTATAGAAAATCAGAGTACTTCACCCTCTTCTATTCAGCCTCCAAACACTTGCCTTGCATCGCTAGTGACCTTTAACCACACCTAGAAAACAATTCACACTTCCCTTCCTCAATGCGCTTATCCTCCTGTCAAGAGCTGCCTTTCTTGCACTCACTCAGAAAATTTGTGGCGAGAAATTTTCAAAAGGAATATGAACATCACTACCTTGATCTAAGATCCAAGGAGACTCAAACATAAGTCGTGCAACATGCGACAACAAAAATAAGCCGTCATAAAATGTGCTATACAATTGACACAAAATCAATGTAAAAAGTATGCAACACCATCGACACAAGTCGACAAACATGTGCGACACAATCGACACAAGTCGATGAATAACATGATACATATTGAAAAACACATTCCCATGTATCAATGTACAATGAACCTATTTACAGTTCGCTATTTACGCATACAACTTCAATGCACATGTACACCTTCAACTCTTCCTTTCAAGTACCAACAAGTATATAATCCGAAAAACATGTGGGTGACTAAAGAGCTGAACTAAAATATATTGCTGCAATATAAGTGAGTATCATACTCATATTTTAGACCTCAATGGCAAAAATTTTCAACAATAAAGAAATTCCCTCAATTGAACTGCATTTATATGCAATCTTGCATCAAACTTTTCAAAAGAAATACATGCATACAACCAAAATGTGCATATGTAAAAAGTAGTATTTATTAGTGTGTTAAGAAGTCCATCCAGTTCTTTCCAAGCCACCTCCATGGAAAATTTTTCTGCTGCAACTCTTCCTCATGTGAAACTTCCATTTTCACATCAATAATGGAATCTGCAGTTCCACTTGTGCCAATCTTCCTATCCACTTGCTGCATGTGCTTTGGACGACTAGTTGGATGTAAAGTCCAACAATGGGAGACAACATGTCCCCTCTTTTGGAAAAATGTGAAAAACTCATGCACCTTTGAAAGTTTTCTTTGCCTCATTTGCTTCATGTGTGCTTTCTTCCTCATCCAGCATCTCGAAACATCATGGTTAAATCGACCACAATATGTACAGCAAATATTTCTTCCATTTAAGCATGCAAAATTATCATGCTTTGTAGAAACATAATCAAATTGATCATGAGAATATTTATACCTCTTTTACTTCTTTGAATGTTCATCCTTTTGGCCTTCTTGAGGAGATGAACTAGTAGAGGCTATAGCTTTCATTTGCAGACTAACATCATCGTTCTTGTCTTGAAAATTGTCTAAACTTGCATGC
Source organism: Pinus albicaulis (assembly GCA_034641835.2). Lineage (NCBI taxonomy): Eukaryota > Viridiplantae > Streptophyta > Pinopsida > Pinales > Pinaceae > Pinus > Pinus albicaulis. The sequence goes on along the minus strand of JAXQQM020078014.1, from coordinate 42,992 downwards.
TCGCCATAAGCTGCATGTCTACCATATTCTTGCTGCAACAAAGGCTTAAAGAAATGGAAATCATATTTGAAACAAATTTGACATATTTTCATCTTAGAACTTGGAATAAAAGTTCTCTTTGAAATAGCCTCACATGCCTTCATGGCTTTGGAGTCTTCGCCATTAAATTACACATAGCCAAGACCAAGATTCTTGGGTCGTTCCTCAACCGAAACAGGTTCAACCATGCCTTGTGCATGCTTGCCTAACCCTTTGCCTTCGTAGCCCATTTTAATCATTATTTTGGACCCTATTCCCCTTGTATTCTTTTTGAAAGAACCAACACATCTTTCTAATGAGGAAAATGAAGACAAGTTATAATGGATTACCTCTTCCTCATGCATTTTCTTGGTCAAAGCCTCTTGGGCTTGATGGAGTTGCCTCTTCATATCATGCAATCTTTGAAGAATTTCTTCCTTCTCTTCCTTCATGGCAAACAAATGTTCACGAAATTCAGTACTTGCTCTTTTGTCCTCAAGCAAAATCTACACCATTTCCTTCAATATAATAAAGTCATGCTTCATATCATCATCGAAGAATATTTTGAAAAAGGAAAATTCACTTGTAGGAGTTGTCATTATGATTTCAATGAAAAAATTAACTTCAAAAAAGTTCTCAAATCTTTCAAAACAAATGACAAACTTTTTTTAACCAAATGGTTGTAGAGACAAACTCTTATTCAAGCAGTCCAACAACAAACAAACTCGAAGAGCTTCTTAACAAACAATTGTGAAGAGGGTTTGTTCCAAAATTGACCTTGAGGTCCCTTGGGGTAAGGAATATTCCTTAATGCCTTTTCTTCCTTTTTTTCCTCTCCGGGACTTAGCTAATCAGTAGCTATCTCCAAATCTCAAGCAAACTCAAATAACAATCAGTTTGCAAACAGTAAAACAGTCAATCTTTTACATTGTTTAACACCTTTCAAGCTATACAATCAAGCAACCAAATGATCTGTAAATCAAGAAAATATGCTCTGATACCAACCTGATCTGAAAATGTTCTAGATAAATTTTATGTATTTCAAGAACCTACCACTCATTTTTAATTATAATGATCTAGCTTGTACTTGACAATTTTGTGGAATTATTTACTTGAAAGTGGTGTATGAATTTTTAATGTTTATGTTTCTTAACTTCATTTGTTCTTGCTGCAATTTAACATGTATGACAAAAAAATAATTCAGAAAATAATCATTCAAACACAACAACAATTTTAATCTAGGAGTTCACCCAAAATCTTGTGGGCTACGTCTCCTTTGAGCTTTGTCATCATGACTCAGCTCTTTGGGATTATGGTAAGTTTTTTACAAAGTAAATAATTAATTCCAATGAATACAAAAATGATCCAAAGGACTGAAAAGACCATGAATATCCCTCAAATGGCTGTCCAAACTCTGAAAACAGCTTCAGGCTCTTGTTGACACGATTCCTTCTATCGGTGCACTAAGCTACTCTGAGCTTCTAAATGGCACAAAATCCCTTAGAATTATGTTTCTGTCATTGAAACCACTTCTGATATATCCAATACACACAATAAATCAACTATCAACTAATAAATTTCTCAAATTGAGCACTGCATTCCCCAAATAGGTTATCCTCCACTGTTTTCCCAGGGCTAACCAGAACTTCAAATCAGATTTTAGAGCTCAATAAGTTCTCAATTTTTTTTGAAACCACTTCCATTGGTTCCAAAATGTCTTAAATAGTCAAGTTATACTATTCTTTCATCAAAAACGGCCTCCATCTGCTCCGATTTCGCCTCAATCACCAATTGGCACCCCTTGGCACTAAGGTCAAGGAAGACATCTCTGCTTCTTTTTCGACCTCTAGAAGTCTTCGAAACTTGCTGAAACCTCTATAGTTAGATTTATAATGATTTTTTTCAGCCAATAATGACCATTGGTTAACTGCAAATGGTCTCAAATATCTCTTTCTAATCCCTACACTATTGTTGGATAAAGTTGGCACTAATGACCCTTGGAACTTTATTGAAGCCTTTTGGCATTCAAAAATTCTCTAAAGGCTCTGACAACCATTTCATTAGATTCAGAACATCTAAATTATCCAATTTAGACTATTGGAACTCTGGAAAAGCACTCTAACTCTCCTGGTTAGGCCTCAAACTGAATTTGTCTCATGGTGGCCTTGATGGCTCCTTCATTTTCCCTGAAGCAAAAGCTATTGACGATCACCTCCATTTGACCTGACACCTATCCCAAAGTCTTAAGAAGGTCCAAGAGACCCAAAATTGACTAAAATTGCATCTAATTTGGTTCAATAATGAGACAATTATGACCAAGAAAACGTTGCCCCAATTTCCTCCACTAAATGTGGGGCAACTGTCAGTTAACTCCACTAAAAGTGGAAGTCCGCCTAAATTTGGGAGCACTTGCAGAATCTAAGCCATATTAAACTCCACTTAACTAAAGCTTAATAAAATATTAAACCTGAAATTAGGCTCCTTAAGTGCTCTTAACATAAGCTCCCACACTGGTCATATGATGAGGTTCTATGGGAGGAGGGTTGGCCCCTTCATGCTCCGCCGGACCCACTTGGCATTCAAAGTCCAATAAATTATTCATACGGTGTCCATTTTTTGAACCGTTTGCGGAACTATAATTAAGAAGATGAGACCTATGCAACCATATTTTTTTCAACCCAATCCTATAACTTTTATTTTTGAGCTAATCCTTAGGTCCTTGATCCAGTTTTGATCACCCACAACTTGGAATATTTTCCACAATATCCTTGGAGTAAGTGTATCACAGTGCGGTTGAAAAAATTTGTTTTTTCGTTGGTATGAAAATGAAATTTTGTGCTCCTCTTCAGCTTGGTGTCCATCATTCTCCACAAGATCGCCCAAAAATCTCCAATAAAACAAGTGTCTCGATCAGACACAATGGATGTGGGAAACCCAAAGTGTACCCATACAAATTGGAAGAAGAGATGAGCAGTCTTCTTTGCAGTGTCTTGCTTCTGACAAGGCATTAAGACACACATTTTTCTAAATCCGTCCACAACGACATAGAAATAGTCATGACCTCTGCTAGACAAAGGTAAAATTCCTACAAAATACATCGACACACTTTCCCATGGACGACTTAGAACATGGAGTGGTGTGTAGAGCCCTAATTTTCTATTAGCGGGATTGCAAATTGAACATAAGACACATCCATTTACATATCGAGTCATAACATCTTTCATGTGAGGCCAATAACGAAACCTTTGTAGATGGCATTTTCTACACCAAAATGACCTGACACAAGAGAGGTATGTTCACCCCTGATTACATGTATACTTTCATTGGTGGGAATACACAATTTTCCAAGGTGGTAAAGAAACTTTCCCTGCAAGTGAAAATTATCCACCTGTGATCCATGAGTCACATTTGCATAAATGTCCTTAAAATAATCATCATCAACATATTGTTCAAGATAACGTTCAAAATATAAAGAAACATTTGCAAAATGATAGATGTAGAAATAGGAGGGAGATAAAGCATATATTCCATTTTATTTTTCGTGCCCTTCTTGTATTTTATTACCAAGTGAAACTGCTAGAGGAATCCCATCAATCTAAAATGGCATGCTTGTTGAAGCTTGGTATGCGACTAAAGGTACTACAAGGTTTGGTGACATGTGTGAATGATGGTCTCCTTGAAGATGAGGCAGTGCTTCCACTTCTTCACACTTTGAACCAAGTTATACAACTCCTTGTCGTATGTGGGATATGTTGATTTGTGGTAGCATCAGATGTGATCTAAGTCTCAAATTTTTTGGATAGACTTAGACACATGTATTCCAGATAACCCAGAAATTGTTTTGGGAAATTCCACCATGAGAGTTTTATTTGATAAATTAATTATTTTTAATGTGATCATAAGTCTAAACTTAGGAAATTAAAGTAATTAATGGATATTAATATAAATTGTGGATGTAACTTCTAGAAGAAGACGAGGATCAAGTAAAAATAATCAAAGCCATTGATTAGCTTCTAATTTGGGCCATTGAATATCAACAAGAATATTATTTAAGAAATCTTGAGGGTCATTTGGAATATACAGCGAGGCAGATACTCATTTTACCAAGAATATTGCTTTTCCCACTGGCTGAAGTTTGGCACAAGAAATCGATTCAGAGGGAGATTTGCAGGGTAGAGAGAAAGAGGGGATCAGTAAGAGATGAGAGTATAGAATCTGACTAGAAGAAGCAACGTAGAGAAGGGACAACGTAGAGGTAGTTATTTAATGGCAGAGACAATGATGAGGTTGTGACATTGGGACTACACAGAAGCTGATGCAGTGAGAAATAGAGAGGCCCAGGGGTTCTCTAGGGTCAGATATTCACTAAAAATCATGCGAGGAAATTTTATAAATTTCTCACAAATATTCCTCTTCTATTCTGCTGGTTATTTTATGTATGACAAATTTTGCTGAAGAATAATAAAGAAGCCCTCATCTGTTGCACCAATTTTCCCACATTAGTTTTTTCCACAAACAGTTGTCCAAAAATAAAAGAGTCAATCTTGTGTTTGTATTTCTTTATGGTTTTCTCAGTGTTGTGGTTTTCAAAATTTAGTAGAATTTATTTTGATATTTACTGAAGTAATTTATATAAATAAATTATTACTAAATAATAAGTAGGAGAAATAATATCAGATACTACAATAGGAATTTCATTGTATAAATTTTCACATGGTATCAGAGCTAGACCGAGAAAAGGCACAAAAGATATTTGTGTTGAAGGAAATTCATGGTGTTGCATTGAAAACAAATCGAACTCTAGAGGGATTGCATATTTTTCTACAGAGTCTGTAGATAAAATAAAAAGCATGATGTAATATCTTGAATTTTAGAATTGTCTTCCATTTTGGAAGAGGAATTCGAGTGTTTATCGACTTCTGCGTCAACTGATGGTTGGTACATTATTAGCGAGGATTCAACTCATATGACTGAAGTTTGAGATTATTTCTTGAGCTATTAATAAGAATGGATGAACTTCAAGATTACTATGGGAAACAAAATTAATTTTACCCTAGTAGGAAGAGGGACCATAGCATTTCAAATAAAGTAACGGATAATCTCCGAGCCACAAATGTGCTACATGTGCCAGGATTGGGGATGAAATTACTTTCATTATCCCAGTTGCAAGACAAGGGATATGATGTGTACTTCAATGGAAGGAAAGTATATGTCAAACATCCAAGCTAGAAGAAAAAGGCTTAGATTAGAACTTGAAGCAACAAAATATACAAGTTGCAACTTGAGTCTCCAATGAACTGATAGGCAACAATATCAATGAAGAAAAGGACATGAATGATATATGACATTTATGAATGAGGCATCTACACCATGGAGCTCTAAGAATACTGATAGAAATTGTGATGGGAGTTCCATTCTTGAGTACCAAGCATGATGACGTATACAGAGGATGCGTACTAGGGAAGTACAGCAAAGCAACATATTCCAGAAGCAACAATAGGGCTCCAAGTGTATTAGGGTTAATACACTTAGATATCTACGACCCAATGTCTACCTGATCTCTTACCGGTGAACAATGTTTCGTCACCTTTATTGATGATCACTCCAGGAAAACTTGGATATACTTATTAAACACTAAGGATGAGGTCTTTGATGTGTTCATAGAATTCAAAACTCTGATTGAAAATATGACAGGGAGTAATATCAAAGTATTGTGCTCAAATAATGGTGGATATTACACTGACAAGGACTTCACATTTTTTTGTGCAAGAGAGTGCATCAAAAGAGAATGGAAAACTCCATATAATCCGAAGAAGAATGGGTTTGTAGAGAGGAATAATAGGACTATTGCTGGGGCAGAAAAATAAATGTTGTATGACTAGGACATGCCTAGTTTCTTATGGGAAAAAGCATGCAACACAGTTGTATATATCCATAATATAACTCCTCATAGGGCCTTGGGAAAGAGAATGCCTGAGAGTATATTCACAAGGAAGAAGGTAGAAGTGAATCATTTCAGGATATTTGGAAGTGTGGCATATTGTCACATTCGAGATGAAAAAAAAGTCAAATTAGATTAGACTACAGAGAAGGGGTATCTTGTAGGATACAACATGACCTCGAAGGCATACAGAATCTACATTCCAGGTAGCAGGATTATTGTACTTAGAAGGGATGTAAAGTTCTTGGAAGACAAATATTTTACGAAATCCAAAGACATGCCTCCTGGAGAGAAGTCTGAGGATGTTACATCAAATAATAGTGGAAATAAAAAATTAAGTTTTGATTACATCATCAAAGTTTAGAGGGAAAAAAAGAAAAACTATTTTTTCAACTGATATCCCAAAGTTTTTACTCAAATTTCAAGCGAGAGTACGCTTTGGATGAAAAATTTAATTCCTCATCCAATGAGTACACATGTTGCATACTTTTGATGGACCCTACTACACGAAAAATGTGAAATACATGAAAAAACGTGATTACAATCACATTTTTTCATGTATTTCACATTTTTCGTGTAGTAGGGTCCATCAAAAGTATGCAACATGTGTACTCATTGGATGAGGAATTAAATTTTGCATGCAACGAGTACTCCTGCTTGAAATTTGAGTAAAAATTTTGGGAGATAAGTTTAAAATACGAGTTGAAAAAATAGTTTTATTATTTTATTATTTTTTAATCTTTTTACCCTTTTACTTAAAAAATGGTGAATCAACCCCCATGGTTGATATCATCATCTTGAATCCTATTTCCTTTTATAAATTTTGTTTTGGTTGTAAATTTTTCATAGGAGAACCATTTTAGACCTAAAAATTCCCCTAATGGAGATGGAATGTCATGTATGTAGACTAAAGAAAGCCCTATATAGGCTCAAGCAAGCACCCAGTGCATGGTACAGTCGGATAGACGGGTACTTGCAGCAGTTGGGATTTGTCAAGAGTGAGGTGGATCCTAATCTATATTATTTAATGGTATAAATTGAGCCACTAATCATGGTACTGTATGTAGATGATATATTCCTTATAATATCATCTAGGCTCATCAATGACTGCAAGAAGAACCTAGAAGTTGAATTTTAAATGAAGTATTTGGGGTTGATGCATTAATTTCTAGAGTTATAGGTATGGCAGAAAAAGGCAGAAATCTTCCTAGGACAAGGAAGATATGCCTCATAAATTCTGAAGAGATTCAGGATGCATAATTCCCAGCCCATGGAAACATCCTTCATAACCAACATGAAGAAGATTGATGCATTAGAAGAGAATGAAGTAGATCCCACCTTGTATAGGCAGCTCATCGGGTAACTTATATATCTTTTCAACACCAGGCCAGACATTGGCTTTGCTGTCAACACCCTCAATCATTTTATGGTAGATCCGAAAAGGGTACATTTGGAAGAAACAAGGTACATTATCATATATGTTTGGGGAATAGTCAGATACATGTTGAAATACACTCGTGCAGATGATGTCATATTGAGAGGGTTCACAGATGTAGATTGGGTAGGAATTTCAGTAGATAGGAAGAGTGCCTTAGGGTATTGCTTCAGCATCGGATGAGGGATGACCTCCTAGTGCAATAGGAAGCTTAAATCTGTAGCATTGATCTCAACAGAGGTAGGATATATGGAAACAAGAAAAGCTACGTGCAAAGCCATATGGCTAAGAAAACTGCTAGTGAATCTTTTCAGAATAAATATGTAAGTGACCAGGATCTAATATGATAACCAAATTTGTAGCAAACTCTCTAAGAATCCAATATTTCATGATTGGTAAAACAAAATTGAGATCATGTGTCATTTTATTAGAGAATTTGTTCAATAAGGGGCAGTATAGTTGCAGTATGTCCCCACAGGGAGTCAGGTGGAAGACATACTCACCGAAGCTCTCGGGAGAGCCAAGATTTCATACTTTAGGGAGTAGATGGGTATGGTAGATAAAAAAATTTAGTAGCAGAAATAGGTGATATATCAGCCACAAATGAAACATTAAAAGGGAGTTGTAGTACAGATGCAGTGTTGATCGTGGCAAGGTCAGCAACAGTACAGTTTCAGTAGCGGCGCAGAGGGAGATGCTTCATAGTGAGAGCAGTATGCAACAAGGTGTATTGCTAGAGCGCATTCCTCACTAAGACGAAGTTTTTATTTTTGGTATCATTAGATGTGCTCTAAGTCTCAAATTTTGTGGATAGTCTTAGGCACATGTATTCTAGAATTCCCATAAATTGCTTTGGGAAATTCCACCATGAGACAGTTTTAGTTGTTAAATCATTTATTTTTAATGTGACCCTAAGTCTAAACTTAGGAAATTGAAACAATTAATGGGTATTAATCTAAATTGTGGGTGTAACTTCTAGAAGAAGACGAGGATCAAGTCAAAATGATCTCAGCCATTGATTAGATTTGAACGTGGGTTATTGAATGTCAACAAGAGTGTTATTTAATAAATATTAAGGTTCATTTGGAATATACACCGAGCTACATACTTATTTTCCCAAGAAGATTGTTTTTCTCACTGGCTGAAGTTCGGCACGATAAATCGATTTAGAGGGAAAGTTTTAGTGTTAGGTCCTTATATTACTACTATAGTCCCTTATTGTTGTTAGTGTAGCCCCCTTATTATTATTTTTGTACCCCTGTAACCCCCATATTGTTATTATTGTGCCCTTACATTATTATTGTTAGGTCGGCTATGATTATATTGTGACCCCATGGACTCCTATATACAGAAGGAGGTTTTTTCATTTGTATCATCCAAGAATTTTTCATTTATGTAATGTAAAGGAGGTTGCCCCTTTGAAGTGGTTTATTTATAAGGCATTTTCCTCTCTTTTGTTCTATTTTTTAAGTTGGTTTCATAACATTTGGTATCATAGCTTTGGATTGTAGGGGTTTTCTGCTCCAAATAGGTCATTGTGACATTTTTCCTATAATGTTTTTTCTACGAAGGTTCAAAAGTTGAAATTTTTACCATGCGAAGCTGAAACCCTGAGGAACGTCGTGTAAAACATCCAGATCTTGGTTCACAATAGATGCGGAGATATGATCTGTGGAATTTAGGGTTTTTCTAGTATCCCTAATTTCATCTAAAAGAGGTGACCTTGGGAAAATCATCATAAATATCTCTCTATGAGCATCATATTGGAATTCTGTAAAAAGTGGCCGAAATTACACGGATTGCAGTTTTCTCTGTTTCAATTTCAAAATCGAAGGAGGAACACAATATTGATGTCTTCATAGGGAATTTAAAGGATAACATCCAACATTAGGTTCGTCTCTGGGAACCTGATTCATTAGAGAAGGCATTCAAGTTGGAAATACAAATTGAATGTAAAATTATGGCGACAAGGAAAGAGTGTCATCATGGTGGTAGTTGATATACTTACCAAGTATGCACACTTTTGTGAATTATCTCATCCATTTAAAGAAAGTACAGTTGCTACTACATTTATGGAAACAATTCAAAAGCTACATGGAAACCCAAAGATAGTGGTAAGCGACACAGTGTTAAGTAGGTAAATCCTCTCTGTGGATAGAGGCGATCCCTCTAGCCCTAGAGCGGGTCTAGAAACAAAGGGACATGCTAAAGTGTTGATTCCTAATTATTGAATGAAAGAGGACATGATAGATCAACCTACCTAGAGTCCTATGCCGTCGTCGTTGCTGTAGTGGTGGTGGTCTCTCATTCATGCCTTGGCAAGTCACAACCCTTCTGCAATCATGCTTGGATACCTGCACATAGAATTAGGAAAAAATAACAACATAAAACATAAAAAAATCCATTAATAATCATTAGCCAGTCAAAGAGGGCTAAAAATATTGCATTAAACAAATTTCATAGCACAAAAGTGGAACCAAACAGTAGTCACGTATATGTATTAGTGAAAGGAAGAGATATAACCAAAGCTTTGGCGTCGAGGTCTCCTCCAGCGGGGTTCAACCAAAGCATGTCTCAGATGTTCGTCAAGGAATTCGGACGGGGTAAAGGCATGGACTCAAGCTCTCTCATAAGGCATGGACTCAAGCTCTCTCAACGTAATTCCTTCTTATTCTATCTCTTCGGAATTTTTGCTACAGTATGTTCAATTCTCCAATTTCAGCTCTTCAGCTGTTTAGCTAGCTTATTCAAAAGGAGATAGATTCTTTTTATAGAGGAAAAGGAGGAGGTTAGGATCCCTACAAAGGTGGGAGGGAGGCCTATCCTTTAGGGATTTCCCATAAGAGGTGGAAACCATAAACTAAAGGAAGGAGTCCATGGTTTATCAGTTCAACCATTCCCAATGACTCATCCTCGAAGTGGTTGGAGTGGAATCTCCACCTCTATTTTTAAACAACATTCCATAAATAGCTTGGCACGGGTGGAAAACTGGGATAGAGTGCCAGCTGGCACGGGGCCCAGTGTTAATCTTCCTCTTTGGTGTGAGGGCATAACTGACTACCTGCGACAAGGCAAAAACAAGAGTTTTTGAGTCTCTGCTAAGGGAATTGTCTACAGAAGGAATATTACTCTCATGTAAAGGGATATAATGATGGTATTTATAAGGCATGAAACTGCTTATTGATCATGGAAATGACCCTCCAATGGGCGAGATGGGGATTTTAGGGATAGTGACAAAATTTTGTGTAACAGATGCCCCCTAGAGCATGAGGTTTGAGGGAGAGGGAGGGGTGAAATGCTTTATGAGAACGCATTCGAACCAAACACCGCTGTCAGAAAACCTGCAATTACGAATACAACTGATATCTCTGATACATGAACATGTGGTATGGGCGGAACCATCGATAATAGAGTATATAAAAACTAAGATCCATGGTATGGACGCAGCCATCCAGCAGTAAGGATCAACAAATAGAATGATTTATGGTCACAGCCATCCAATCAAAAGAGTCATGCAATAAGTCATGATAATCCATAAAAATCCACAACCTGGATTTTATCAGACAAAATCCAGGGTCTTGCGCTCTGTTAGTCACCTGTAAAATTTGATTATCCCAAAAGGTGGTTAAATCTATTTTGAGCCTTCAAGGGACAATTTTTCTTACTAAAAAATGTTGGCTCTTGAAGAATTTTGAAGGCCTCATGCCTATGTCCAAACCTTCACCGCTATTCCCATCTTGAAAACTCTGAAATCTTGCTAATTCGCAAAAAGAGTATTGCTCCCTTCCTCCTCTTCAAAAAAAACTACTCTCTTTTTTCTATCCCTCCATTTCCCATGAAAAACCCTCATTTTTTTACGTTTATCCCCCTTTCCACTTCATAAAAAAACCCTTGATAAGGTTTTAAGACTCTCTCTTAACCTTATCGAAAGCCTCAAATCCCTTTCAAAATCCTTGAAAAACCATTAAAATGCATATTTTCTATGTGTTGGACTTAAGCCCCCTTCGGCTAAAGTCTCTAACCCTTTTTATCCATGCGCCCTAGTGCCAGAACCAAGCGCTGAGTCAGTCAGGCGCTTATCTGTTTTAAACAATTATTTTGCCCCAAAAATATTAAAAAACCTTGGTTATTTGCAAATTTCGGGTTTTATTTTATTTTGTAAAGTTTTCCGCCGGTACAATCTTCCACTAAATATCCACCATCAATCTAAATCCACAGATCGGATGGTGCGGAGACTGTCTACCCGGTGGTCCCCGCCAGCTGTTCCCCACTCTAGAAAATGCGTAGTATCCATCGCACCACCTTTGGGGCAAGGGCGGTTTTTCCCCGATCGCCAGCGATTCCACACACTGCTCAACACGTGTCCTGGGAACTGTTCCGAAAACCGCCGTCCATCGCGCATTATCGCTCCGACGTGGACGCCCAGCGATATTGTCGTGCGCCATCCGATCTGGGGCGAGCCATCCAACAACGATCGCTCGTCAAAGATGCACGCGCAATAACCAGGCTACCGGCGCGACATTCTATCAACCTCCACCATCGATATGATCTGCAGATCGGCGGTCCACTTTTCATCGCCCAAATTCCCTCCGTTTGACTTTCAACTTCCGCTCCCCACCGTCGATCTCTGCGCGATTGATGGCTCAGATTTAATCTTTTTCCGCTCATTCTATGATCTTTCCCGATAAATCCTGACCGTTGGATGATGCCATCCAATGGCCACGCTCCCTCCACACGTCCTTTGAAGCAGTCAACCTATATATGCAGGATTTTGTAATAATTGTTTGTATTTTTGCAGGGTTTAAATGGTTTTCCGCCATTCTGGAGAAAATTCGAAGGCGAAGGATGACGATCCTCCCGCATTCGATTCGCCAAAGGAAATCATCCACAGGGTTAAAATGCAAATTTCATCGATGTTTCATGAAGCATTGATGCCATTCGAACCCTGCGTAATCCTACACATTTGAAAGACACGACAAGTCAATCACAAATCAAGAGTATCTGTATAGAAGACCAGAATGCACCAGAACAGAGGATTAAAGGACAAATTTGTGGGGATTACATCTAAGATGCTTATCAAAAGCCTAATCCCTGGACTAAAATGCAGTTTTAAGGAAAAATCAGAGTGTTTCATCTGACAGAAAGCTCCACCGCCTTAGTTAAAAAAATCAATTCTTCTCAGCTACTACAAAATACACACGTGCCTCAAAGAAATCAAATACAGGAAAAATTTATTTCATGAAATCAAATATTTGCCTCACAACACAGCTAAAGGGTAATTCTGCGAACAAACTTAATGACAAAATATCTACAGAGTTACTTTAACATGACACAGAGCCTCAAAGGTCAAATTAAGCTTCCACCGAGCTTAAAATCTTTATGTAAATCATTTAATATAGAAGACACCTATTGTAAGCTTCTTTGTTGAGCCCCCCAAAGGTCGAGAAGCCATTTAAGTCTGTATTAATTGGTTTTTGAGATCTTTTATCAGATCTCACCTCCTCATTCTTCTATATATACTTCTAAATAAGATGAGTGAAGGGTTGGTTGTTGGTTATTGTTTTGATCACAAGTTGTAATACTGAAACCCTTTGAAGTAAATACATAGTCTGTTGAAGTTGAAGAACAAATTGAAGTCTTGGAGATCTTGATGATGTTTTTGCATGCTTTTTCCTGAGAAGGCTCTATCATTGGATCCATGAGCTTGGCTATTGGTGAAGTATTCTGAACTATTTTATGTTTTCCCCTGTTTTCATTATGTTCCATAATTTCTTACTATAGTAGGTTGAAAGTTTTAGGCTAATAAATGACTCTTGGAAGCACCTTAGACTTGTTCATCCTTCACTGTTTTATGTTTTCTTCTGCTGAAGTATTTTAGAGGCTTTAAACTTTATCTTTAGTCTTCATGCTTGTTTATTTCCCTAATAGTTTGAACAGTTGGTTTCAGTATGATTTATGGTTCTCCCTTCTTGCCTGCCGCCACTTAAAAACTATTATTGAAGTCTCCCTTTGAAGTTCTTTGCTTATAGTGAATCAGAGAGGTCTGTTTTGATCTTGCCCTTTGTCCTCACTTAAACATTTGGCTTAAAGGCCATTATAATTATGATCATAGACGTTTTTAGGTGTTCCCTCTTCTATGACTGTAATTATCAGTAAATATTTTATGTTTTCTAAGTCCCTTAGAATAAAATCTTTTAGGAAATAGGGTGTTCCCCGAATCTTAGATTTCATTTTGAAAGTTTTCTTGCAGCCATTATTTGCTTAAAGAATGTTTGTAGAATTTATGGTTAGCCCTGTCTATCAAATATCTCTTTATTGTTTAAAATTATGTTTTCAGGTTCCCTTTGTTGAGAATTCAATTTCTCTTTCCAAATCATTAATGTTCATCCCATTCCAAAAACAATAGGATCCCGTGGCCAATTTAGATTTTCCCTTTGATATCCCATATCCTTTTATGAGTTTGTTATGACCTTTTCTTGACTCCATTGCCCAATGAACCAGATGTTTCTCCATTTTGTGTATCTTTCTTAGACCTTTCATGTTCTACTGTATCAATTCAATCCAACCAAACAAACAAACAACACCTGCACTTCATAACTAGTCTAAAATCAATATTATAAGCACACAAATAAAATTTTGCAAACAAACATTTGAGAGATCCCTCTCTGAGAATAGGAGGACTAGATCCTGTAACTCTAAAGATTGGTTCTGATGCTGCCTTGTCTTTTGATTTGCCAAACTATCAAAACACGGGACACCAACATAATGGTGATCACGGTGGGACATTCTGATTCAGTGACAATCTAAGTACTCCTTAGGACTCCAGAAATCCCTTATTTTCAAAGACTATCCAGTGATTATCAACCTCCTCATCGCCACCAACATACTGGCGATCACGGTGGGACACTAAGTAAAATCTGCAAAACAAAACACTCACTATCTAAAGTATAACATAAGTAACCTTCTTCAAGAACTACCAAGCAGTGGTAATCATGATAGGACCTTTTGAATCAGTGACAAACTAAGTAACCCTTAGGATTCTCATAAAACCTTGTCAAACCTTGAATATTTCAGTTACCAAGCCATAAGAGTAAACTTTGTACGTTTTGACACCCTATCTAAGTGTTGAATCAGACTTAGAACACTCTCTTAACCTATAAGACCAAAAAAACTCAGAAAAACCCAAAACATTTCAGTTTGGCTTCATAATAAACTTGGTGGTGGACCATAAAACCTTTTACCTCCAAAAGAGCTAAAATTCCCACCTGGCGACTCCACATTCCTAAAAACAGGCTTTAAGACTCCACTGGGAAGACCCCAAGTCTTAATAGTATCCTACAAACTTAGCCAGAAAGCTTTAGGATTAAAATTTTCCTTCTTCTAAAAAGATCAGTTAGCCTCTTAAAGATTGTTATATTTTGTTAAAACTTTTCTTTTTTTAACCAGGTCTGAAAAACATAGCATAGTGGCTCCTATAAATATTCATACTAGAGCCTACCCCGACCCAAACCCACTGGAAGAAGTTGACAACCCTGAAAGTATACATAGGAAGTCTTCCAAGATAAAATTTTCAACTGTTTTCAGATCACCCTTGACATCTAGTTCAGTCCCTGAAAATATCACAGCCCTACATCAATCACAAGTCAACTTAAGAAATCCTTTTAGAACTAAGTCACTTGATGATATAATTCAGATAGATTCTGAGTCCTCACTTTCATCTTCTGAAGCAAGTGAACCTCTTGGTAGCAGAGAAACAACACCTCCTGACTTACATTTTCTTCACAAGTTAGGTGTCTCTCATCCGAGATCAACTCAACAGTATATTCCTGGTCCATCCACTTCTGCTCACCCTTCATCCACTACTCAAACCACTACACCTCAGCCCACTATTCCTGTTATAGATCCACTCCTTGTAAATCCACCCCCACCACCTATCATGGCAGCATGGTATGCTCCCCTAGTCCTTCCTGTACCATTAGTTAATCTTCCACAGGACTATCAGTCCAAAATTCCATTATATGATGCTAACAATGCTATAACTGCATCACAACATGTGGATAAAATGAATGACTACTTTGACAGAAACGAAATTGATGATGATTCTGTCAAGCTTAGGCTATTTTCTCAGAGCCTAGGGGGAGAAGTAAGAAAATGGTTCAAAGGTTTAGCCCCCCATAGTATTAATTATCTCCAAGGCTTCCATCAAACGTTCTTAAATAAATGGGAAGTAAAGAAAAACCCTCTCCAAGTCCTTTCTGACTACAAAAACCTCCATAGAAACACTGGAGAAAGTGTGCAAGCTTACTGCACTAGGTTCAATAGTGTGTATAATGCACTTTCCCCAGAACTAAAACCTCCACAGGGCTCAACTTTAAATAAATTTCCTGAAGGGTTTGACTCTGACATGACCTATCAGCTGAGAGAAAGAAATTTTTCAACTCTGGAAGATATGCAACAGGGTGCTCTTTCTGTGGAAGTCAACTTGATGGAGAAGAGAGCAAGAATGAAAACTGAAAAGAGAGTGTCTTTTAGAGAAGAGTCCACTCCTTCTACTTCAAGCTCAAAAATGGAGAGGATGTTGGAAGAAATGATGAAAGAGATGAGTATAATTAAGAAAGCACAAGCAAATCAAAACCAAGCTGCTCCTCGAAATAGAAATCAAAATTATCGAAGAGAAAACAATCAAGACAAACAGAACGAAAATGACCAACAGATTAGACCTCGCTTCCAACAAAACTATGTAGATCAATACGAGGAAGATAGAGAGTTGGAAAGTTTGGAAGAATCCCATGTAAACTTGATTGGATCAGATAGTGGGGATGATGTTTTCCTCACTGAGGAAGAACAAGATTTTTTCTCTTCTGATCAAAATACAAACACCTATGAAGATTCTGATGACTATAGATTAGGTTTTGAAAATGCAATCATGGAGATACAAAAACAGTATGATCTTAGGAGCAATGGAAACATAGATAATTCAAAAGATAAGAACACTAGCACTGTTGTCAAGAAAAATGCAGAAAACCAGCCCAAAAAGACAACAGAGAAAACCAACATTTCAACTAAAAAACCAGATTCAAACAAAGACAAAGGTGTCCATCCAAATGTTGAACAGAGTACCCCTAGCACTTCAGCTAGTGGTCTTAATAAAATTATCCCAATTACCATTCCAAACAATGTTCAACAAATCAAAGTTGCTGAAAAGAATTCAATTGAAAAAACAGACGTAAATACAAACAAGTCAATTATTCCTTTCAGCCTTGAGGGAGAGATTGCCAAAATAAAAATCACCATCCCCCTAGCTGAACTAGTAACCCAAGAGGTGTACAAAAACCAAGTTTTGAAAGCTTTGAACTTAGGAAATGATACAGACACTTTAAAATTGACAGATGAAAAACCTGAGTTGTTGTTTGTTCCATAAGTTGAAGGAAAATATCAAGAAGGGGTTGTCCCTCCCTTCTATGTTAGCTTGAACATACATGAGAAAATCTTACACAATGCCATGTTAGGTTCGGGAGCTTCACACAATCTGATGCCCAAGGTGGTAATGGAGAGATTAGGCTTAGAGATTACTAAACCATAAAAAGATTTGTATTCTTTTGACTCAAGCCGAGTCAAATTTTTGGGTCTAATCAAAGATTTGTGTGTTACTCTAGCTCAGATCCTTGCTAAGAGTCTGGTTATGGATATAGTTGTAGCTGACATTCCCCCTAAGTATGGCATGCTCTTATCAAGATCTTGGGGATCCAAACTTCAGGGAAGCCTTCAAATGGACATGTCTTATACCACCATTCCCATTTTTAACCAAAACAGAAGACTATATAAGGAATCTCACATGAAGTACATGGTAAGCAACATAGACAAACCCAACAACTCTCCAATCTATTCTATTCAATTGAGTTTAGATTCCTTTATCTTATGTAATGAAGATGAAATTACTCAACAAGATAAAGAAAACATAGACCCAATCAGTTCACCACAACAGTCCAGTTTTCCCTTCAATCAAATTCAAAACATTGACAATCAACAACAACAAGAAAATAAAAATAAAGATGGCATACTTTGGAAAATAAATTTTAATGGATCTTGTAATAAAACAAGTGCAGGAGAAGGTGTGTGGATTCAAAATACAAAACAGATTTTTTCATACAAATTGGATTTCCCATGCACTAACAATATTGTTGAGTATGAAGCACTTCTCCTAGGCTTACGACTGATTAAACAGTTAGAAGACCAGAGGATATAAATCTTGGGAGATTTTGAACTTATCATAAAACAAATCAAAGGAGAATACTCAACTAGAAATCCAAGACTTAGGGAATATCAAAATGCTGCCCTTGATCTATTAAAAACCTTTGAGAAATATGAACTTATTTACATTCCAAGAGAATTGAATCATCTAGCAAATGAACTCACTTTCAATGCCAACAATTGTTAGACACCTAAAATAAATCAACAACTCAGTGTAAAAGTAAAACACAGACCCGTTGTACCTGATAACGAAGATCACTGGCAAGTGTTTGATTCTGAAAAAAATTATTGAAGAAACATTTCTAAATTCTCCTTGGTATGCTGACATTATTTATGTGCTTTTATATTTAAATACCCCTCCTTGTTTGTCTAAAACTAAAGCTAGATTATTGAAACAAAAGGCTTTGAATTTTTGTATCTTAGATGGAGTATTATATTGGAAAAAAGCTGTTGGAATTTTGATTAAATTTTTACTTGAAGACGATGCAGGAAAAATCATGCATGAGTTGCACGACGAAGAATGTGGAGGACACCTCTACTGGAAGGCCACAGCAAACAAAATTCTTAGATCTGGTTACTATTGGCCTACCCTTTTTCCAGACACTCAAAATTTGGTCATGTCTTGCCATAAGTGTCAAATCTTTGATGGCAAAAGAAAACTTCTTCCTTTACCCTTACATCCTATCAGAGTTGAGGCACCTTTCCAGCAATGGGGTTTAGACTTCATTGGGGAAATTCACCCATCCTCTTTAGCTCAACATAAATGGATCCTCAGAACCACTGACTTCTTTACCAAATGGATAGAATCTATACCTTCCATAAATGCCAATGAATCTTTCCTTATCAAGTTCCTTGAAACAAATATCCTATCCAGATTTGGTTGTCCCAGAAAAATTATAACAGGCAATGCTGCTGCTTTTAAATCTAAGAAGTTGGTTGATTTCTGTTACAACTACCACATAACCTTAGGCCATTCCACTGCTTACTATCCCTAAGGAAATCGATTAGCTGAATATTCCAACAAGAGCCTCATCAATATCATTAAAAATTTGTTGGAACAAAATCAGAAATCATGGCACAGTAAGTTGGTTCATGCCTTATGGGTTGATAGATTAACTACAAATAAATCAATAAACATGTCCCCCTATCAAC
Organism: Pinus albicaulis; assembly: GCA_034641835.2. Taxonomy (NCBI): domain Eukaryota; kingdom Viridiplantae; phylum Streptophyta; class Pinopsida; order Pinales; family Pinaceae; genus Pinus; species Pinus albicaulis. Next base: position 24,195 of record JAXQQM020078014.1, on the reverse strand, counting down.
TAGTCTATGTTATGGATGCAGCTTTTCCTACCTCATTGGGAGTTCCAATCATGAAACTCCTTCAAGAAGTTCAGATTGAAGAAAATGATATGCAGAGAAGAATCAACCAAACAATCCATTTACAGCAGACCAGAGAGGAAGTCTATGAAAGAACACAGTTAGTCCAAGAAAAAATGAAGAAGATATTTGATAAGAGGATTAAGGCAAACAATTTCCAAATTGGAAATGTTGTTCTCAAATGGGATTCAAGAAGAGAAGAGAAGGGAAAACATGGAAAATTTGAGAACTTGTGGAAAGGGCCCTATATTATTCATGTTGAGAGGGGTCACAATGCATTTTTCTTGAAAGAATTGAATGGAGAAGATCTATATGGAGGTCCTGTCAATGGCAGGATGCTGAAGCATTACTTTTTCCAAGAATCTTAAGTTTCAAAGAATTTTTATTTTTCATTGTAAATATCATAGTCTAACCATTGCATTCAAAGTTAGAAAAATAAAAAATGAAAAAACAAAGAAAAGAAAGAAAAGAGGGCAAAATGAAAACAAGAAAGGCAAGTCCCCATGCCAAAAAGAGAAACAAATCTGAAAGTGTGCAAGCTCAAATGCCACTCCTCAAAACAGACTTCTAGTTATTCAAACAGCCTAATCTTGACTAATTAGTTTTAAATTTTCTGCTGATAGAATAGGGAAATCAATTTTCCAAACTATCTAATCTTGGCTTATCAGTAAATAGTTTAGGATAGAATTTTAAGGTTCAAACATGATCAAAATATGAACCTAAGTTTCCAAGCAAGAAATGACTCAAATCTATTTTATTTTCTGAGTAAAAAAAGATGTAAATCTAGTTCTAATTAGCTCAAAATCTGAACTAGAGAACAAAGAAAGAACAACTCAAACAAAATTCAAAACAAAGCTGTAAAAAGAGAAGGCAGTACTTTGAACTTTCAGATCTGAAGCCTTCCGTTTTGATTTAATATTTTGCAAAATAATGTCTATGTGCAGCTTATCTTTATGCCATGGACCAGCATCAAGTTAGATTGTTCAATCCTGACTTGAATGCTTTTCAATTTCTGTTGTAGAATTTAGAGAATGAAAGTCTGTTGGACATTTTAATCCCAACAAACAGTAGATTAGGTAGAGAAGCATCTGAACTCAAATGTTTAATCTGAGTTCAGGGAGAAATAAGGAGTAGAATTAGATTATTTTTATGCTTTCAAAAGAATAAAATGTTGTGAAAAGAGTTTTCCAATCCAAGTGAACTCTGATGAAGAAAAAATGTTAGATCAGTAGGATTAGGTAGGTAGAAAGTTGTATTGATGAAGTCTATTATTCTTCATGACTGCTATTATGTTTCCAGAGCAAAGAAAGATCATCCGAAAAAAAAGAGAAATACAATGGATGAGGCACAGGTCAGCCTCCCAGAGAATCCAAGTCTGAAGTTCTTGATGCCTTCAAGAAGGCACCATCCCCAAGTGGAGCCACTGTTAGTCACCTGTAAAATTTGATTATCCCAAAAGGTGGCTAAATCTATTTTGAGCCTTCAAGGAAAAAAATTTCTTACTAAAAACTATTAGCTCTTGAATACTTTTGAAGGCCTCATGCCTATGTGCAAACCTTCACTGTTGTTCCCATCTTGAAAACTCTGAAATCCTGCTAATTCCCAAAACGAGTACTGCTGCAAGCACCATTTTCCCCTTCCTCCTCTTCAAAAAAATTACTCTCTTTTTCTATCCCTCCATTTCCCATGAAAAACCCTCATTTTTTACGTTTATCCCCTTTCCACTTCATAAAAAACCCTTGATAAGGTTTTAAGACTCTCTCTTAACCTTATCGAAAGCCTCAAATCCCTTTCAAAATCCTTGAAAAACCATTAAAATTCATATTTTCTATGTGTTGGACTTAAGCCCCCTTCGGCTAAAGTCTCTAACCCTTTTTATCCATGCGCCCTGGTGCCAGAACCAGGCGCTGAGTCATTCAAGCGCTTATCTATTTTAAACAATTATTCTGCCCCAAAAATATTAAAAAACCTTGGTTATTTCCAAATTTCAGGTTTTATTTTATTTTGTAAAGTTTTCCGCCGGTACGATCTTCCACTAAATCTCCACCGTCAATCTAAATCCACAGATCGAATGGTGCGGAGTCTATCTACCCAGTGGTCCCCGTCAGCTGTTCCCCACTCCAGAAACCGTGTGGTATCCATCACACCGCCTTTGGGGCAAGGGCAGTTTTTCCTCGATCGCCAGCGATTCCACACACTGCTCGACACGTGTCCTGGGCACTGTTCCGAAAACCACCATCCATCGCATGTTATCATTCGAACGTGGACGCCCAGCGATATTGTTGTGCGTCGTTCGATCTGGGGCTGGCCATCCAATGGTGATCGCTCGTCGAATATGCACGCACGATAACCGGGCTACCAGAGTGACATTCAATCAACCTCCGCCGTCGATTTGATCTGTAGATTGGCGGTCCACGTTTCATCGCCCAGATTCCCTCCATTTGACTTTCAACTTCCGCTCCCCACCATTGATCCCTATGCAATCGACGGCTCAAATTTAATCTTTTTCCACTCGTTCTATGATCTATCCCGATAAATCCTGACCATTGGATGATGCCATCCAACGGCCAAGCTCCCTCCACACGTCCTTTGAAGCAGTCAACGTATATATGCAGGATTTTGTAATAATTGTTTGTATTTTTGCAGGGTTTAAATGGTTTTCCGCCATTCTGAAGAAAATTCGAAGGTGAAGGATGACGATCCTCCCGCCTTCGATTCGCCAAAGGAAATCATCCACAGGGTTAAAATGCACATTTCATCGATGTTTCATGAGGCATTGATGCCATTTGAACCCTGCGTAATCCTGCACATTTGAAAGACACAACAAGTCAATCACAAATCAAGAGTATCGGTATAGAAGACCAGAATGCACCAGAATAGAGGATTAAAGGATAGATTTGTGGGGATTACATCTAAGATGCTTATCAAAATCCTAATCCCCGGACTAAAACGCAGTTTTAAGGAAAAATCAGAGTGTTTCATCTGACAGAAAGCTCCACCGCCTTAGTTAAAGAAAATCAATTCTTCTCAGCTACTACAAAAGACACCTGTGCCTCAAATAAATCGAATAGAGGCCGAAGTTATTGCATGAAATCAAATATCTGCCTCACAACACAGCTAAAGGGTAATTCTTCGAACAAACTTAATGACAAAATATCTACAGAGCCTCAAAGGTCAAATTAAGCTTCCACCGAGCTTAAAATATTTATGTAAATCATTTAATATAGAAGACACCTATTGTAAGCTTCTTCGTTGAGCCCCCCAAAGCCCGAGAAGCCATTTAAGTCCATATTCATTGGTTTTTGAGATCTTTTATCAGATCTCACCTCCTCATTCTTCTATATATACTTCTAAAGAAGATGAGTTAAGGGTTGGTTGTTGGTTATTGATTTGATCACAAGTTGTAATACTAAAACTCTTTGAAGTAAATACATAGTCTGTTGAAGATGAAGAACAAATTGAAGTCCTGGAGATCTTGATGATGTTGTTGCATGCTTGTTCCTGAGAAGGCTCTATCATTGGATCCATGAGCTTGGTTGTTGGTGAAGTATTCTAAACTGTTTTATGTTTTCCCCTGTTTTCATTATGTTCCATAATTTCTTACTATAGTAGGTTGAAAGTTTTAGGCTAATAAATGACTCTTGGAAGCACCTTAGACCTGTTCATCCTTCACTATTTTATGTTTTCTTTTGCTGAAGTATTTTAGAGGCTTTAAAATTTCTCTTTAGTCTTCATGATTGTTTATTTCCCTAATAGTTTGAACAGTTGGTTTCAGCATGATTTATGGTTCTCCCTGCTTGCCTGCTGCCACTTAAAAATTGTTATTGAAGTCTCCCTTTGAAGTTCTTTTCTTATAGTGAATCAGAGAGGTCTGTTTTTATCTTGCCCTTTGTCCTCACTTAAACAGTTGGCTTAAAGGTCATTATAATTATGATCATAGATGTTTTTAGGTGTTCCCTCTTCTATGACTGCAATTATCAGTAAATATTTTATGTTTTCTAAGTCCTTTAGAATAAAATATTTGAGGAAATAGGGTGTTCCCCGAATCTTAGATTTCATTTTGAAAGTTGTCTTGAAGCCATTAGTTGCTTAAAGAATGTTTGTAGAATTTATGGTTAGCCCTGTCTATCAAATATCTCTTTATTATTTAAAATTATGTTTTCAGGTTCCCTTTGTTGAGAATTCAATTTCTCTTTCCAAATCATTAATGTTCATCCTATTCCAAAAACAATAGGATCCCTTGGCCAAGTTAGATTTGCACTTTGATATCCCATATCCTTTTATGAGTTGGTTATGACCTTTTCTTGACTCCATTTCCCAATGAACCAGATGTTTCTCCATTTTGTGTATCTTTCCTAGACCTTTCATGTTCTACTGTATCAATTCAATCCAACCAAACAAACAAACAACACCTGCACTTAATAACTAGTCTAAAATCAATTTTATAAGCACACAAGATAAACTTTTGCAAACAAAAATTTGAGAGATCCCTCTCTGAGAACAGGAGGACTAGATCCTATAACTCTAAAGATTGGTTATGATGTTGCCTTGTCTTTTGAATTGCCAAAATATCAAAACACGGGACACCAACATGCTCCATCTTGATCCGAACAAGTACATATTCAAGTATGCGAATATGTGAGCTAAAGTCGAACATGCAAGAAAATCACCTGATTACCAGCCAATGATGAAAGCTGTTAACATGCACGAGAGAAACCACCAATAATGACAATGGCTCTCAAGGTACAACCGATACAATCTATATAATGTGAAAAATGATCTGGCATCGAACATCCGTAGAATCACTCGATCAAAGGCCAATGATGTGGACCTTGCATTGAATGTGAAGAACCTACCATTGAGGCATGTAGTCTCCAAGGTACCAGAAGGGAGTCTCTAGATCAAATTCCTGGATAATGAGCTGAAATCGATAGGAAGTGACCTGATCGAAGGTGGGCCATAATGTTTCCCACATCATCGACACGAGACAGAGGAACATGATAATAGTGAATCAGAACCAACAAAGAATCAGAGGGAGGTTGAAAACTGTAGAGGAAAAATTCTCTTGAACATATCAGCATCACGACACTGGATTTGGAAGTATCTGACATCAAGGGATCTGAGGTCATGATGATAGGGCAAAGAGCAGATGAGAGGTCAAAAGAGATTACCTAAACCCATGGAGGCAAAAGTGACGAAATGAGATATCCCCAACCTGACACGAATGCAGACAAGTGCCATGTTCAAGAGTGACATATTGCCAACATAACTAAAACTTGGTTCCATTTTCCCCCACCATTTCTGGTGAGTACCCCAATTTTTTTTTTAAAAAGCTTAATGGGGAGAGAATATGCTTGTGCTGTAAGTTTTTCCTTCAGACAAATCCAATCTAGTGCATTTTACGAGCCCTAGGAAGGAGGAACTCAAGTAACATCATGGTGAAGAAATCTGATGTCATTACGGTTTAATGAGTCTGACAAAGGGAGAACTCAACATCTTTTCATGTTTAGAGAGTTTGAAAAGAAGGCAGAAAAGAAAACTCCATCATGGCCCTTTTTGTCAATAATCTCTCAGATCCGACAAGGTAGAAAACAATATCTGAAAGAACCTCTTAGTCGCAATAGGCTAAGGTATTCCTTTTTCGTAAATAATCTATCCCGGCCTGAAAAAGGGGTAAACGTATACTAGGTAGATATCGTTTCGTATCCATTTAACGAATGCAAAATGACAAGAGTCTCAAAAATATTTTCAATTTTAGAGAGTCATGAGAGAGCTAAAATATGACTCCAGTAGTGACTTTTTTGTGTTTTTACCGAGTCTGAAAAAGTATAAAATTTAACTCGTTACTCCACCACTATGTCCTAAAAACTTGTTGCTGCACAAGAGACACTTGTAAAACCCATTTCTCGAAATAATATAATAAAATAATCGAAAAACATGTCTTAAAACCTAATTAGGGTTGTAAAAATTTATAGAATTCCAAAAATGGTAAAAATAATTATTTTTTACTTGTTTACCTCTTGTGGAGAAATAGTTACCCATTTTACAGTGTGATTTTGTGGCGACAATAGTGGTCAATCCAGCATACCAATCTTGAATCTGTCAGTTCCAGGTAAGATCCGACATCCTTCCCTTCATTTTAAGTCATCTTTTATTGCCTACAAATTCCAATTTTGAATTCAGAGGGAGGAAATGTGAATATTAGGGCACGGCGGTTGGCGTGGGTTTCGGGCACGGAGTCACGCCAACTGCCCAATTTTATACACTAGGGCACGCCAACGGTACAAACCATTTTTTGTGCAAAATTTAATTCAAATACTTCAATTATTCACAAATCCAAGCTTCAAGAATGGCTTCAATTATTCATATGAATGTGTTTGCAGGTAGAAAGCGGAAAAATGCTGATCGAATGGAAAGAACAGGAACACAACAAAGAGGATGAGCTTTCCATAGGGAATGAGAGATGCATGGAAGCTCTTAGAGACTGTGGATTGAAAAAATTTCTTCTTGAAATTGTGTCTCCGTGCTCAACTGGAGCTGCTACAATATTTGATCATCATATGGGATGAGGATAAGAGAAAGTTTATCCTTCGAAATCAGGAACTTGAGATTGGTGTTTCTGACATCTAATTTATCACAGGATTGTCATGAAGGGGAGCAACACCGATCCTAACTGATACTCGGCCTTTCATGGAGAGTATGTCCATGGTAATGGACAGGGTATGTCTAGGGGCATGGAAGAGAACAGGAAGTGGGAAATTTGATATCCAAACTATCCCATACTTAGCACTAAAAGTAGTGCTACATACCATCACACGAGCTGCGGGATCGCAAGCACCGCATGAAGCAAAAAAAACATAGTTGCTTCTTGTTGTAGACTGCTTGACACTGACCATCTACAACTAGGCAGAGGCAGTAAAAATAAACATGAAATTCCAGCTAACAAAATGCAAGAAGGGAAAATTGAAGAAATTTGGTTATGGGTCTATCCTGGTATCGTTCTTCCTAGAACGACTACCAATTTTTCAATGTCAGGAGGTCATAGTCCCAACACCACTAGTGAGAGAACCATGGAGGTCCTGATGGGCAGCTCTGATGCCAAGAGTAGGGGGCGGTCAACAGATGTCCTGGAGACCAAAGTTCTTTGATTGGATCCATCGACATTTGATCGTTGTGGAGGACTGGCCCTACTCTGGTATAGATTTTATTGGTGATCTAGACCTCCCACTCCTGGAGGGAGAGGATTGGGATGAAGATTTGGGTAAGACTCATTTTTAATTTTCATGAGTGTTATGATTTTTTTTAACTATGTATGTTCTAACATTGAATCCATGCATTTGTAGATGTTGGCCCAGAGAGACCCACGGGCATGTCTCCAATAGTGAGGTGAATTCCTCGTGATTTTGACCCTCATGGAGAGGGAGGCGAGGAAGAGGAGCTTGTGCACAACCTAGAAGGCATCACACGTCGAATCCTGGATTATGCACGATTCTACGATGTTCCTCATGCCTACCAGAGACATACCGTCGGGGTGCCAAAACATATTCAGTGCTTGTTGAGGCAGCTCGTATGGACAGTGACATGCTACCATGAGCATCATGCCGATTAGACACCTAGGCTTTATATCTGCATATTTTGAGAGACATGGTGTCTCAGGATGTAACAAAAACACACATATTTTTTGAATGTATGATGCACATTGATGCAAACATGTGATATATATATATATATATATATATATATATATATATATATATATATATATAGATATATATATACACATATATTTTCCTACATGGATCTTTTTCACATGATGATGATTTTACAAATTACACAAATGACTATCTAATACAATGTTAGCCACTGTATCAGTTAATGCATTCATTTGTCTAGGAATATGTTGATATGTGATAAAATAAAAATTTCTTTCCAACAAAAGAATACGTAAATGCAATCTCAAAATGTATGGGTTTCTAGTTGAATAATGGCCATTGAGTTGCAGAACAACAAGCTATGAATTTAGATTTACGAGCGATGCGCGTATACTGAGATTGATTGCCTCAGTTAATAGTTCAAGGATAGCACTATATTAAGTGACATTGTTTGTATTTCATCCTAGAAAAATACCTTACAGTTATATCAACTCACCAATAGGATCATAGATTACCCAAGCTGCTGAAGACAAATTCCTGGTACCGCAGGAAGCACCATCCGCGAAACCGACATAAGGGGTAATAGACATTTTCACAAATAAGCAAGACCCAAATAAGCAGGAAAATGCTCGCAAAAACATGTACAAAAATGAAAAACAACACCTATGTACATAAATCATGCGTGAATGGCTCATGCATAATATTTTTTGAGATACAACCCATTTCTGGGTTGTTATAGGGGACGACCTTTGTAATCAATAAGCTCATAGGCCCCATTCTGCAACACATGTTTAACAATGTAAGGCCCATGCCACATGGTTTGAAATTTACCTACCCCCAACTTATCATGAGCTTGGTCAAATAGGAGGACGAGATCTCCTTCAACGAAGGAACGAGGGGAAACCGATTGGTCAAAATGAGCTTTGAACTGCTTCTTCTGTGCTTCGATAACAAGAGAAGCAAAGCGACGAGTTTCATCTAGCCTTTCTAAGTAAAGGAGATTCTCTTCTTCTGGTGAAGTGTTCGACAGTAATTCAACAGCCAACTTGAGCAAAGGTATTTCACACTCAATCGGGAGAGTAGCTTCCTGTGCATAAACCAACTGAAATGGAGTAAATTCGGTCACATTTTTTAACTGAGGTTTGGTATTCCCAAAGAGCCGAAAATAACATGAGATGCCAATTGGATTTGTGGATCCCAATCGTACATTGAAGCATGGTAACAAGAACTTTATTAATTTCTTCAACCTAGCCATTGGCCTGAGGATATTACGACGTTGAGATGTCATGATGTAGACCCAACTTAGAAGTCAACTCCGCCACCATGTAATGCCGAAAATGGGAACCATGATCGGTAAGGATGGCCTGAGGGACACCAAACCTAGAAATGATGTGATTGAATATGAATTGAGCAACTGTCTTACCGTCAGTGGAAAGTGTAGGCATTGCTTCAGCCCATTTGGTGAAGTACTCCACGGCTATGATAATATAAGCATTCCCCCAGACTGAGTGAGGTTACACGTCATAAAATCAATGCCCCACTTCACAAAGGTACCAACAGTAATGACAGAATGAAGAGGTAAAGATAGCGCATGCATCTTGCGTTGATAAATCTGGAAATCATGACATTTACGAACTGCGACAATGCAGTCTTTGAAGATCGAAGGCCAGAAATAACCAACACGAAGAATCTTGTGTGTAGTGGCATAAATATGCATGTGACCACCACAGGTGCCACTGTGACAATCATTGAGGACTTTCTCGACTTCCTCGAGGTTCAAACATCGACGGAGAATGGAATCCACTTCGACACGATATAGGGTATCCTCGACTATATGATAAGGTTGCGACTGATGACAGATGCGTTGATGGGCATCCTTCGTCAACTCAAATCTAAAAGTAGAAGTCTGGAGATAAACGATGATATCATCGTACCACGGATCGAGGGTGCTAATCAAGTAAAGCGTATCATCTGGAATTTATTCCTTAGAACAAGACGGAGGAGAGTCTGAAGGGAGAGAACAGATCAAATCAGCAAAGATGAGTGACTTCTTAGACTTGGTAGAAATAAATTCCAAATCAAACTCTTGGAGTATGACAATCCATTTCGAGTATTTCCCCCCCATAAATTTTTGAGACAATATATAGGTCATGGGGTTGCAATAGAAATCACAGCCACTGTACGCAAAAGAATATAATGACAAAAATGCTGAACTACTTGAACCGTAGATAATGCTAACTTCTCGACATGTGCATAGTGTGTCTCAGGATCAAGAAGGTTACGAGACAAGTAATAGATAACATGCTCATTACCGTCATCATCGTCTTGTGCCAGAACCATGACAATCGTGTTGAAAGTGGCGGCTAAATAAAGGGAAAAATCACGATGATAGTTAGGAGGATGCAATAGAGGAGCGTTGACAAGTAACGTCTTCAGGGCCTCAAAAGAATTCTGAGCAGTCTCATCCCAATAGAATGGGATGCCATGCTTTAATATTCGTGTATATCCTCTAGCCACTTATGCATACTTAGGTATAAAATGACGAAGAAAATTAGCCTTACCTTGCAAACTCTGAAACTGATGTAATGAGGAGGGAGAGGGGAGATTAATAATAGCCTCAACCTTGAGCGGATCGATGCAAATTCTATCTTTGGACATGATAAACCCTAAGAGTCTATTTGAATCAATGCAGATGACACACTTGTGTGGATTAAGCCAAATATTGTAGCGTCGACAACGAAGAAAAATCTGACAAAGATGGTCAAGATGGTCCATGCGCTTAGCTGAATGAGTGGGAAGGTCATCTAGATAAGGCTGAACGATGTGACAGATATCATGAAAAGCATATGAAATCGCTCGCTGAAACGTAGCCCCAACATTCTTTAAGCCAAAAGGGAGCTTCTTATATGCGAAAGTACCCCAAGGATAGATAAAAGAAGTATTACATTGATCAGTTGGGAGAATGTTAATCTAGTTGTAACCAGAAAAACCATCCATTAGGGAAATGATCTCACTCCTGGCACAATCATCAATGATTTGATCGATAAAGGGAGTAGGATAATTATCCTTGAGACAAGTGTTACACATTTTTTTGGTCATCTAACCTATTATCATTAGATGGACCCAAGTACACCATGTAAGACCAATTTTACCCTCAGTAAAATTGCTTTCACTATGTAAAATAACTTAATAAACCACATTTATTAGGTTGTTTATGGTCTAAACAGGAAACCCCAAAAGGAAATATTAAACAAACCTATATTTGTTTAATTTTCCTCATGGAATAATTAATTAAACCATAATTTAATTATTATTCCTAATCATGTTTAACCCAAAACAAAGAAATTAATTAGATAAACCTTTATTTATCTTATTATTTTCTAGGAATAATTATTTAAATCTTATTTAGATAATATTTCTTGTTAAATATGACCAAATCACCCACAAATAATTAAATAAATCATTATTTATTTAATTATCCTTCAACCACTTCCTTAAAAAGATAAATAAATCATTTATTTATTTATTATTAACAAATAAAGGGATTTGACCCAAGTCAAATACCTTTTCCCTCCAACAAATATAATAAACTATTCCATAAAAGGTGGATCTAGATTTGGTTAACATTATTTTAATCATGCACCAAGATCTAGAATGACCCAATATTTTGTTATAAATAGGAGGGTTTTCCCTACCATTCCTCACCTTTTGTTGCCTATTATATCACTCTGGATATATACACTTGGTCACATTTTTCTACATTATTTGCTGTGTGAGCTCCCTTTGAGTTCTATCTTTGTCTGGGTTTTCTACACCAACAAGAGAGAGAGATTCTAGATCTGAAGTGCCGAGGACTTCCAAGAACCCATCCCATTGAGGAGAATTGGAAACATCTTCTTGTTTTCCTCCCAGGTGCCCTTAATACAAAAAATTCTTTCAAAAATTGTTCTTGTCTTGTCTATTGGATATATGGAGCAAACCCTTCTTTTTACCGCTTAATGTCTTTCTATGCATAGATCTGGTTTTTTGCAGCTCTTGTCTTGATCAACTAACTGCAGATCTGAAGATATTGGCAGCCACTTTTGATGTTAGGGATATTAGTTATGTGTAGCTAAAGTGGTCTTTTTTCGTACACTTCGACAAAGGATTCATACTAACAATTGGCGACTCCACACGGGTTTTCAATTACGACCGCTGTCGTTTTTCATATTCCTGCATATCCAGCTACTTCAGACCCTAGGGTTTCTTTTCAGATTTTTGTTTTTCCTATTTTCATGTTGTTTTTCCCCTATAAAACCCTAAAAATTTAAAATTTCTAACTTCCACGTGTTTCTGGCCCTATTGCGCAGGTGACAGACAGCAGCCGCAACTGAGACGGCAACTTTTCCGGAAATCTGCCGCCGAGACACCCGGAGCTTCTGGTTGCACTTTTCAGCCCATAAACTGCGACCTGGACCTCCAGGTCACACTTTTCAGCCCATTTTCTGTGACCTGCACAGAAAACAGGTCAGAACCTGCGACCTGCCAATTTTTCTGCTATTTTTCTGCAATTTTTCTGGGTTTTTCTGAAGCTTCTGTCAGGGTTTTCCAGCCTCTGTCTCAGCCCGTTTCGACCTGTTTCTGATCTGTTTTTCTCATCTAAGTGGGAACATAGCCCCCTAGGGCTTCAGTACCCTCCACTTTTGGTGGAAGATTTTTTATCTGTTTCAGGTCTGTTTTTTCAGAGTTTCAGCCCCCCTTTTTCCAGATCTGATACCTCCTTTTCAGACCTCTTCTAATCAGCTCTTCTCCCTTTCAAATCACCTCCTGAAGATTTGTTTGGATCTACTTTTAGGGCCTCCTCCTTTCCCCTTCTGCTTTTTGCTGATTTCCTCCTTTTTTCCAGCCACCTTGCCTCTGCCTCTTGGCTGTGATCTACACCTCTTTTCAGCAGCTTTTCCCTTTAGATCCCTGTCCCTTTCGACCCTAGATCTATTGGCCTCTTTTTAGTGTGTTTTGACTAGATTTTTTCCCTCTTTTAGATTAGTTTTGAGAGACCCGCCTTTTTGGGTTAAATCGATGCAATAGTAGCTGTTAATTTTCTGTTATTTCAGCATTATATATTGTTCTCTGCAGATTTATTTTCAGTTACGCAGCACAATTTTTCTCTTGCTCTCAAAACGAAAAGGGTTTAAAAATTAAAATTAACGCACGCCACACACTCACCCTAAGCGAAGAAGAGCCTGGTTTACACCGCCAGGCAAAGAATTTAAAATCAATTGACACTGCACCTATCTGCCCTTGTTTTGACATTGTAATCACTTGATTCTGCACCTCCTTGCTCTTGTGGTCATTCTTCTTCCCCTTGTGCCATGTTTGTGTTGTCATCATTGCGCCCCCAAGGCACACTTCCCGGAGACTTCTTGGCCTTCACCCTCAGTTTCCGGTCGATCGACCTGCTCTGTCTCGTCGTCGTCGAGCCAGTCCTCCTTCGAGTCCGCACTCCGACTCTTCGTCTGATTCATTGGGTTCTCCTTTTACTTCCGGTTCTCCCCCTGTCACCTTCACTATGTTTGGTCCAGAGCCTAATGCTAGCGGTAATCCCGACCCTAATGCTGGGACTGCTACGAGTGGAACCGCCATAGGAACTACCTCGGCTGCGCCCTTGCTCCCCTTCATGGTAGGCCTCAGCCTCCCTGATTTGGACCGGTTGACAAATGACCCTATACACCAAGATGCTAGTTGGCCTGCTATGCCGACAAAGCTCCCTTCTGACATCCCCAAGTTTGAAGGCCTTGCTGGAGAAGATCCTTCAAATCATGTTCGATCTTTCCACATGTGGTGTTCATCTACCTCCATTACCAATGACTTTGTCCGTCTTTGGTTGTTCTAACGAACACTTACAAGCGTGGCTTCTAAGTGGTATGTTGATCAGCCCACTTCCTCTCATACCACCTTTGCGACTCTTGCCCGGGCTTTTTTATCTTACTTCCAGCTTCCCCTTCGTTATGACACTGGTATTGAACTTTTGACTTCTTTCTGTCAATCATCTGCGACCCGCCTATCCGATCATGTCCAGGAATGGAGGAGACGAAAGAGCCTATGTCAATCCCCTACTTTCGAAGACCGTGTCTACATGGACTGGTTCCTTAGATCTCTCTTGCCTCCTATCGGGAAAGATGTCGCATCGCATTTTCCCCAAACCGAAGAAGCCGCCCTCCAACTGGCGTTAAAATATGACTTGATCTACGCTCAGACAGGTTATGTTTATACCGTTCTACCTGATCTCCCCATACCCGGTGGTGTCAACGCACAGGGGGCACCTCATGTCGCCGACGGTATCTTTGGAGCTCTCTCTCATCCATATGCCCAACCTCCCATGGGTTATGGTCTTCCTGGGGGAGGGGGCAGCACCTCCCGCACTTGTCCCGCTCCTGGTAGCACGTATCCAGGACACAACATACCTCCTCTTTTGGCCCAACCTCCTGCTCACCATACTGTTACCCAACCCCCTTGTTATTTGTATCCGCAGTTTGGTGCTCCAGCTCCTCCAGCGTCAACACCTCCGCCTCCCTTGCCTTCTCAACCCCTGCAATAGCAGTCACCGCCCCCTCAAGCGCAGGTGTATGCACAGCAGGGATTCGTGGCTACCCAACCACCTGACAGACAGGTGGCCACTCAACCTTCCCCTTCTGTTTCCTCCAATTACCAGATCCTCATGATGAACTCTGATCCACCTCTAACCGTCGACCTTAACCTTCAAACTTGGTCTTGCCAGTACCCCACACCTTCCGCTCAGTCTGCCCCTGAGTCCCCTTCTTCAGGTTCTACAGAGCCTCTTTCGACATCCAATGGTCCCTTGCATATCCCTCAGCCCAAATTTGAGGTTCATACCAAGATTCCTAAGGGACCATCACGCCGAAATGCTGCTTCTGGTCAAGCTGCTCATTCGTATAGCATAGTAGATGATTTGGCGTAGTCTCCTACTGCCATTTCCACATTGGAACTCCTCCAGTCGTGCCCTTCCCAAAAGAAGGCTCTGCTATCTTCCATGGGCGCTATAGATCCTGCCAATGACCAAATGGTTGTTTTCGACGCCCATCAATCAGAACATCCTCCTCTTCGTGCTTCCGTCGCCTTCCAAATCCCAGTCAAAATCTGGAACGCTAACGTCTCTCGGTGTATCATTGATGAGGGGGCATCCACCTGTGTGATGTCCGCTTCGGTTCGGAAACAACTCGGTTCTCCTGAGTTGGCCCCTTCCATGATCACCCTTCGAGCATGGGATGGCCACGCCTCCCAGCCCATTGGCCTATTCCGTAATTGTCCTATCACTCTTGCAGGCAAGACTGTTTTCGTTGACGTTGAAGTCATCGATGCCCCTCTAGATTACAACATTATCTTAGGGCGAAGCTACACCTATGCCATGTCTGCTGTCCCGTCTGCGATTTTCCGCAAGATGTCTTTCCCTCATAATGGAAAGATAGTCACCATTGACCAATTGACATATTATGAGCCAGAATCTCAGACCTCCTCTGAGATGACCATCTCTCCTGTAGCCAATAAGCAAACAGTCGATTCCTTGACCAGTGTCTCTCCCAACCTCTACAAAGACTCCTCTTTGCTTGGAACCTTCCCTGGTCTTCCTCCTCCTCCTATCTCTGACCCTAGCTCATCGAATGTTTGCATGATGCAATCGTCTCGGGCTGCTCTCAAGCAACCTGCTTTGGCTAGTCAACAACCACACTCTCCGCAACCTACTCCTAGCCCTTCACCTGCAGCTGGTATTCATGAGCCTCTTTACCCTCCTCGAATGGTTCCTCCAAGCCTTCGCCATTTAGGAGCCGTCCCACCTGGCCATTACCCCTCCGGTCAGATACCGTTTCTAGCTCCCCCACCAGGAGTGTCCACGGTACCAGTCATGGCCACCCTCTCTCTTCCTAACCTGACCCTTGGGATTCTCGTCTGGTACCTTGATCCTCCGCCCCAACCTTGCCTGGTCAACCAAAACCTTATCTTGCTTTGACCCGGTTCAACCGGCCCCCAGGACTTCTCCCGCTGCAACAGTGCCTCAGTCACCTCAACAGGAACCACCTCCTGTTGCGACCGCTTCGGGTAAGAAGGGCAAAGCTCGCAAGGGGGCATCAGAGGACAAGGCTGCCCCGAAAAACCCTACCCCTCCTCGGCCTCCCAAGCATACCATCCAGTGTGCTTTGTGTGATATTGTCAGTCACGCCACCCATACCTGTCCTGCATTGCTTCATCTCAAGCCCATGGTTAATGTCGCATTCCCTGAGTCCCCAGTCCCGGAAGCCTCTGTTCCTTTCGCAACCGCGGCCACGAACCCCCAGACTATTCACACCAACCACCCCTGTGCTTTGTGTGACCTCCATGGCCATTACACCCACCTTTGTCCCCACCTCGCGGACTTCCGCACCTCTCTAGCCGCGGTCTGCCAATTCGAGGCCAAGCGCAATGAGTCCACCTCTCCCATATTTGCGCATTTTGCTTTGGAAAAACTACCAGACATGACTGCTCCCATTGACATCCCCCCTCCTGATGTCGAGATGACGGAGCCTTCATCCAACATTTTCTACCTATCATCATCCATGAGACCCTCAAGAAACATTCCCTCTGAACCCTCCCCTGTTGTTTCGCTGAACTTACTTCAGCGATGCTAAGCTCGCTGTGATGAATCCTTTGTCTACTTATATGCCGCTACACCCATTGCTGACGTCGCATATGGTTCTCTCTTCTCGCGGTGGAGTAAGGTCACTCCGCCACGTAGGTGGTCTTTCTTCCGGGTCGCATCTTCTATCACGATAGCGACATTATGGAAGAAACATCCCCACCCACAACTTTATCTGTTCCCTACGCCTACCACATCGTTCCACCATACCCGGTAGCCATTACATTGAGTGATAACGGGTAAAGAAACACCATTGAAGACAAGAAAGAAATTACTGTTAAATCTCCTAGTGTATCTGGTGGTGTTGACTTTAGTACCATTATTCTTCCACATTTTAAAGAACCTCTAGAGTCCCATATCACTTCAGATCCCTCTAGGGATGATACCCCTTATCGTTCCCTCATCTTCCATCAGCAACCCAATCTCTTAGACATTGTTGTTGTTAACTATGGGTTTTCTACATTTGTGCAATTTTAACGATCCATTTACTTCCTTGTATAGGTTACTAAAAGAGATTGGTAGTCCTCCATTTCCTTTCTCAAACTGCATAACCCATAACGAAAACAAATGGCACACATCATTAAGGCATGTTTAGTTCCCCCTTTCTAAATACGTTTTGTGCCCACCTGTGCTTAAAGGCACCTGTGCCCCTCAACCGCCTTCCTCCTCCGCGTCGAATTTCTTCACTTGCAACACTCGCCTGGAAGCACCGTTTGCTTTCCTTCTTGCTCCGCGCATATTGATGGCGCCAGCGGGTTGTCTTGCACTCCAGCAACAACAGTCCCCCATTGGACCTTTACTGTGTGGCAGCACCATCGAGTCACCCTTGTTTAGAGCATCCAATTTGAGTCATCATCGCATTCATGGAGTCTATCCCGAGTCCCTTTGTACCCCGCTATAGTCCTCCATCCTTCATTGCTTGGTCTCTCTCTTGTGTCACACATTATGGCCTTCAGTCCCACTGTCCCCTATCCCTTATGATATTGTGTTAGTCACTGCCATGTCATTCATGCCCTTTATGCTCTAACAAGGGAATTCGTCCATTTGCTACTCAGTCCCCTCCATTCCATCATCATCATTGGTATTAGTCTATCCGTCGCTCTACTATTTTCTCTCGTGCCTTAGTTGAGGATATCTCATTGCCTCACCTATGGCGGACCTCCTTCTGTCGACATCAGTTCCTCCATTCCAGAAGACAGATCTAGAGGGTGGTGTACCTTGGTTCCAGCTTCCACTCTTGTTCGGTGCCTCGGATCAGGCAAAGGGATCTCTCATTACCCTTTGACTTGATTGTTTCTCCACTCTAGCTCCTTTCAGCATGATCACGATCCGTATGCTTGATGGTTCAGTGATGCAGAAGCAGCTATTGGTGATTCCCGGGTGTGTGTGAGATGTCTCAGCCCTCATGAGGGGGTGGCCCTGCAGGTAGCCTCCCACATGCCCAGATGACCTCTTCATTGCAGCCTTCGATGCAGCTCCATATATTTGATGATGTTGGCCTTGGCCGCTTGCAGCGCCTCTTTGATTTGCATGTATCAGACAGATTTTGTGAGCCCTTCCCCGCTTATAGGGGGCATTTGGGTTGTATTTGTATCTCATGTACTCAGATATTATTGTATAAGTCCTGGCTGTTATCCCAGGCACAACCTATATGTGGGATTCCTCATTGTATTCTGATCTAGCTCATGTTTATGCTGGTTGTACTTTATGGTTCGGTCCCTTGTTTACTGGACACACTATTATTTTGTACTTTGTCTCGGCGGGCATAGGTATGCCTCCCCCGCCGCCTTTAGCACAGGTACCCTCTCATAAAAAGAGACTTGTTGCACCTGCGAGTCTCGTCTCCTCAGGGTCTAGTTCTTCAGCACACTAGTCTACCTTACATTTCTCTCTCTGACTTCCCTCTTGATGTCTGGTGATTGAGTTCTTACAATGTACTTCGGTCATACGATTTTCTCCTAACACTCGCACGCTGGGGGGCAATCTGTTACACCATTTTTGGGTCATCTAACCTATTATCATTAGATGGACCCAAGTACACCATGTAAGACCAATTTTACCCTAAGTAAAATTGCTTTCACTATGTAAAATAACTTAATAAACCACATTTATTAGGTTGTTTATGGTCTAAACAGGAAACCCCAAAAGGAAATATTAAACAAATCTATATTTGTTTGATTTTTCTCATGGAATAATTAATTAAACAATAATTTAATTATTATTCCTCATCATGTTTAACCCAAAACAAAGAAATTAATTAGATAAATCTCTATTTATCTCATTATTTTCTAGGAATAATTATTTAAATCTTATTTAAATAATATTCCTTGTTAAATATGACTAAATCACCCACAAATAATTAAATAAATCATTATTTATTTGATTATCATTCAACCACTTCCTTAAAATGATAAATAAATCATTTATTTATTTATTATTTACAAATAAAGGGATTTGACCTAAGTCAAATACCTTTTCCCTCCAACAAATATAATAAAATATTCCATAAAAGGTGGATCTAGATTTGATTAACGTTATTTTAATCATGCACAAAGATCTAGAATGACCCAATATTTTGTTATAAATAGGAGGGTTTTCCCTACCATTCCTCACCTTTTGTTGCCTATTAGATCACTCTGGATCTATACACTTGGTCACATTTTTCTACATTATTTGCCGTGTGAGCTCCCTTTGAGTTCTATCTTTGTCTGGGTTTTCTACACCAACAAGAGAGAGAGATTCTAGATCTGAAGTGCTGAGGACTTCCAAGAACCCATCCCATTGAGGAGAATTGGATACGCC
The DNA here is from genome assembly GCA_034641835.2 of Pinus albicaulis. Lineage (NCBI taxonomy): Eukaryota > Viridiplantae > Streptophyta > Pinopsida > Pinales > Pinaceae > Pinus > Pinus albicaulis. The sequence goes on along the minus strand of JAXQQM020078014.1, from coordinate 5,016 downwards.
TTCTTGTTTTCCTCCCAGGTGCCCTTAATACAAAAATTATTTCAAAAATTGTTCTTGTCTTGTCTATTGGATATATGGAGAAAACCCTTCTTTTTACTGCTTAATGTCTTTCTATGCATAGATCTGGTTTTTTGCAGCTCTTGTCTTGATCAACTAACTACAGATCTGAAGATATTGGCAGCCACTTTTGATGTTAGGGCTATAAGTTATGCGTAGCTAAAGTGGTCTTTTTTCGTACGCTTCGACAAAAGATTCATACTAACACTGAGCATTTATCTCTGGTACTCTTTGAATGAGAAGAATGGTCTTCGTCAAGCTGTAATTTACTTTCAGGTATGTCTCTGATGTACTCGCTGCAGTGTTCTGGTGAATTTCACAAAAAGGAAGAATAATGATGCTAGGGTCTGCCATATTGCATAACTAATGCGCTGGTAGCATAGGACTGTTGTCAGGGCTGGAAAATCTCTCTAGAATATGGCATAGGATGAGAACTGTATGGGTGCATCATCCTTTGTGGAAAGAACCTTCTGCTGATGTGAAAACCCTTTAGTATTATTTTATGTGCCTTGGACCTTATGATCGATCCTCGGGGTCTTTGAACTGGTACCTTTGCCTTCTAAATCCCTGAAAAAAGGCTCAAAAATCTTCAATTACGTGCCTTGAACTTTCTGCTATTCCACTGATACTCTCTGTCTGCAAAGTCTGTGTTTAAATGGCTCTGGAAGGTTTGACCGAGTTTTAGTTGCGTTCTTTGAATGCACATCCTGTCATGGCTCCTTCCCAGGCTTTCTTCATGATTTCGATCTCTGAACATGGCCTTCCTTGCGTTCCCCGCCACCATGACAGTGACTGTGAACAGAGGAAGCTTTCACCACTTGAAACCCTGCAAAACACGAAAAAATCGTTAAGAAAACATGCACGGGGAGGGTGGATGTAGCTGGGACGACGAAAATGGACATGCAGCTGGTGAAATGGTGGAATAGTGCGGGATTACGGTGGAAAATGCAGTGGGAGGCTTGCAGAATGGTGGCGCAGTGGGAAAATGTAGTTGGAGGGTGGCGAGAATGGAAATTTTAATGTAAAACATTAACATTGACCTTGGAATTAAATATATAGGGGAGCCGACGACAATGCGACAAAAACACTAGGAATGGTGACGTGGCGGGACCGGTCAACGACGGGACACATAGTTAAATCTAGACTGTCCGATCTCAAGAGGAGATCGACGGTGGGAAACACGTCCGAGGGTGATGGACAGTGGGATAGGGGTACAATTGCCTCTGATTAATCCTCGTGCGACTTCACAGAGCGATGACCATTGGATGGGCAGCTCTGGATTGGACGGTGCACGTGCATATCGCGCCGGGTTTTCTGCCGAACGATAACGCGCGATGGGTGGGCGGTTTTCAAACAGTGACGGAGCCACGTGTCGGGCGATGAGTGGAATCGCTCCGAAAATAAAATTACCGCCCATCCTCCAAATGCGGTGCGATGGAAACCGGTGGTTTTCAGTTATGCGCGACTGCTGGGACCACCAGGCGGGATGTACCGCGGACCGTTGATCTACGGGTAAATGAACGGTGGAGATGCGATTAACGGTGGAAGGAGGTGGGTGATGGGCGCTATGGGGAATGCTACGACCGTCCGATCTATACAGATCGACGGTTCAAAATGCGCTCGATACATATTTGCGCTAAGCGCTTTTTCGGGCTAGCGCGTGGTTTCGGTGCCTGGGTCACGTGGTGGAGAAGGTTAAGGGGGCTGGCCGAAAGGTGCTAAACCCATAGAAATGAAAAATATGATTATTTGGCCTGGTTTTAGTGCATTTTCAGGCCAATAAAGGGTAACGATAGGGGAAAGAAGGGGAAATTAAACCACACCAGGGATGTGTGTATGGTTTAGAGGGGATTTTTAGGAAAGTTTAGAAGGATTAGGGGAGGGATTTTGGGGTGAAAAGGGGGACTTTAACAAAGGGAAAAAGGGTTGAAAAGGGACACTTTGTAGGGATACAAGGGATAAATTTAGGCCTTTTGGAGCACAATTTTTTGCAATCAGAGAGGCTTTACAATGGGAAACAGTAGAGGGGATTTTATCAAAGGACAAAAGACACAAAGAGGCTTCAAGGATGATGTGTTTTTAGATGAAATGCATTCCTTGAAGGCTCAAAAAATTTTTAGCCCCCTGTTTGCTTGTCAAAAATTTATAGGGGGCTAAAAAAACCCATATAGATATAAGTTGAAAATACGAGTTGAAAAAATAGTTTTTTTATTTTTTCCTTGTTATATGGAATTGTGATCTACAGATAAACCAAATTCCCTAAGTGTGGTGTTTTTCACTTAGAACAACAGAGGAAAGAATGACTATCACTTTCTATAAAACAAGCAGATATACAGAATGGGAAAGGAGCCTACTTGTGATTCTTTCACTTCTCCTTCTCCTTCTGTCGATGTTGTCGTCGCTCTAAATCCAACTTAAGTCACTAGACCGATTCTTGCAAACACAAACAGAGAACAACAAAAAACATGCAATGTACAATATATCTACTTGTCTTACTCAAATCAAATCGATTAGATCCGAAATACATACATCATTCAAGAATACATTGCACAAGAAATAGAGACACATGTATGGGAAAATGAACAACAATATTTATTAAAGATTCGAAGGGGAATATTACAACCAATGGATCGATTTTTTGTCAACCTTCTCTAGCATCATTCCAGCCTCATCACATCCAACGTTATCCCAACAACATACCAATACTTTCACTCTCTTATCAAATGAGAATCCAATAACATAACTTTACCAAAATTCTTCCTTCCCTAGCACTAGGATGAGTGTTTAATTTATAGGGAAAATGATGGTAGTTTTTCAATGAATGAATTTCTAATAATAGGCAAGACATGTTTCCATGTTCAGAGGTGTTATATGAACACTTGGATTTAAATTTTGACACATATGGGCTCTTCTAGAAGGAACTGTCCATGTGGATATTCCTAGAACACTGAGAATTCCTCTCCCAGGTGACCCACGCACCCTTGAGTCTCGGGAAGTGCATTGCAGTGCACCCTTGAATGGAGGATTTGGCACTGCAACGTAGTTAGTCCCTTGCAGGTGAGCATTGGTGACTCAGTAGGTGATATAACATATACTTCAAACCTTCGAAATCTCACAATAGAAGTCATGAATGAAATATTATTCTCTTATGGCATATAACAACTGAAATATAAGGGGATGATAGACCCTATTTCATTGGTCTTGGGGAATGATGCCCAAATTGACCTATAACAGCTACCCCCAAAAGCATGAAGTCAAAATAGTAATAATATTTGGATGATATGCTTTATGATGTGATGAGACAGAGCTGACGTGGATGGTGACCTTCATCAATATTACAATAAATTACATCATGATATATTTCATCTTGATCATGAATTTCCGAGGGAGGCATTCCCATGCTCAGCACCTAAACTATCTAATAACATGTACATAGTTCAGAAAGTCACCTACATTGGAATGTTGCCCAATATATACATGCCTATATATATAGGCCCATGTTCATATGACAATCTGTATGTAAAGCCATTGTACAGATGATGTGTACAAAAATCCTGAAATCGCAGCCCGAATGGATGAAACTAGATTCATGGTCTTCTTATCTCATTCACTCGATCATTCATGTACAAGTCTAGCCATGCAAATATATGATTTGTAGTTGAACATGGGAAGACATTGTTTGATTACCAACCAATTATGTGAGTTGTTAACAAACGTGAGAGAACCACCATTGATGTTAATGGCTCTCAAGGTACTGCAGTGAAATTTGGAAGGCGTAAATAGATGATTTGATGTCGAACGACAAAATAAATCTTTCCGTCAAAGGTCTGGAAGTGAGAAAATTGTCAATGATGTAACAAGCCTCAAGGTACTGGAATACGTTTCTAAGTAAACTTCCTGGATGATGAGTTGATGTCAACAGGAAGCAACTTTATCACGAAATGAGAGTTGCTGATTTTGGAGACAAAATGTGATTTGATATAGCAATGTTCAGGGATGACTGTCACGAAAATGAAGATTTATGAGTATTTCAGAAGGATGAGGATTCACTGCATGAATTCTCTTGAACATATCGATGACACTGAGATGATTTGGCAGCATTTACCAAAAACAAAAGTGAAGGTTTGATGAACTATAGGTATGAATGAACCGTCAAGAAGATTACCCAACCCAAAAAGTCACGATGATGGAGTGAAAGTGTCATGTTCAAGAGCGAGCTACTACCATAAAGTGTTATGTTCGCTTTCCCAAATTTTCCCCAGTGATTTGTCAAACAATCCCTCTTTATTTTTTAACAAGCTTGAGGAGGAGAACATATGCTTGATCTATAATTCAACCCTTCGGGTGAATGCATCGCTATTTAATAATTTAACAAGTCTAGAAATAAATGAAACTCGATTCTTGCCATGATCAACAAGCCTGTTGCTATTTTATGTTCTAACAAACCTAATGACAGTGAAAACTCGGTCCTTTTTCATGTTTAGAGAGTTTGAAAAAGAGGACAAAAGAAAACTCCATGAGTCCTTTTTCTTAAATTTGTCGCTCAAGTCCGAAAAAGTGTAAAATGATACCTGAGAAAACCTCTTAGCCATGTTTGACTAAGGTTTTCCTTTTTCGTAAATAATCTATCTCAGTCCAGAAAAGGGTTAAAATTACACTGATTAGATGCCGTTTCATTAATTTTACGAGCTCAAAATACAAGTTCTTGACAATCTTTTCACATTATTGGAGTCTGAAAAGAGCTAAAAGAAGACTCCAGGGGTTCCTTTTTCGCCGTTATTGAAGCCCGGAAAAGAGATAAAAGTGCGCTTCAAGTCCTTTTTCATTTTTATCAAAGCTCAAAAAATAAGGATAAAATTATTCTTTATGGTCAAATCATTCTTGAATAAGTGTGCACGAATAATCTATTGCATCAGCTGTAAAACCTGTTCAAAACACCACAAAACGGATTAAAAACAC